>OMLP01014469.1:0-14578 GCA_900302685.1 Spondyliosoma cantharus
TGATAAATAAATGCCTACATTGGAGATACATCTTGCTTTTTTTCCAGGCTCAATGTAACACGCTCTCTGACCCTTTCCATCCTAATGATCTCCCCCTCCTCCTTCGCATGCACACCTACAAAAATGCTTCCATGCACAAACAAACAAACAAACACAAAGCTATAGCCTGACCTGCTTTTCCTCAACAGGAGGGCAGCTACAACAGGCACCATGCCAGGTAAACATCCTCAAGCCTTGTGCGCTCGCTGCAGAGGGTAAAGCTCAATGCTGGAAATACACTCTAAAACACAAGGAATAGTCAATTATGTTTAGGACTGAGAAGACATTCTTGGAATATATATTCCTCTTACGTGGCCCTCCTGCTGTATTTAGGAATAATACAAAAAATAATTAAAAAACAACTTTTTTTTGGCTGCATTTCATATCAAGGTTCCTCCTGTAATGGAAAGTCATAACACTCCCCCCTAGAGGTGATGATTCAAATGCATTAAGTCTCTCAAAATGAGAGGATTGCACCTGCAGACTGCGGTGCGTCCTTCTGCACTAACTACCCTCCACACGTAGTGCACCCTCAGGCATTCAACCTAGGGCCACAGACAACTCCCCTGTCTGTCTTTCCTCCTTCCCTTCAGCTGACAGGTTCTTCGACTGCTAAGCTCCAACACGGACCTCTGTGTTTGAGATGACTGTGCAGAACAATCAAGGGGGGGGAGAAAAGAAAAAGCAAAGAGGAGGCATGGCTGCGAGGAGAGACGGCGTGCGGGTGAAGAAGAGGTAGAGAGAGAAACAAGGACATCAACAACGTGTTCTCACAGAGAGATGACCCCTGGCCATCCCGAGGCATCTGGTTTATCTGGCTGTCTGGGTAAGCCACGCACACACCTAATGACTCCAGCCTGGTCCGTGTCCCATAGGTTTTTTTTTTATCCCGGATTACGTATGGGGAATGACAATGGGCTGGTAAACTACTGCGCCTCACGTCTGAGAGCTCACATCAGACAAGGAGTTCTCCGCGATGAAAAGAGCGAAGGTGAGGTGAGATGGAGGTTCAAAGGTACTCAGAAGTTGGGGTAGCAGTTTCTGAATTGTGTATACAGTACGATCCTTTAGGTTGAAGACACCAAGAGTTTTAATGGTGCTGTACTGCTGATTTGTATGCATCATAAATAGTGTATATCATCTCAAACTGAAGGTCAAATATACCCACAACTCCAAGTTGCGCATAATGCCAAGATGGTTTGGACTCCCTCTTTTCTCCCTCATGTTGGCGCTGCTCAACAGACCTCAATCTACTTCTGTGGTGGAGATTAGTAATCATCTAGGGTCTTCATATTGATGGCCAGGCTCAGCTTGTTTGCATATTTACTGGCCTCAGAGCCCAGTCGCCTGAGGTGAGAAGCAAATTACATTTCTGCTCACCCCCACGCGCACAACTCTCTCACACTCTTTCGATTTCTATCCCTCGTTTTCTCCTCCGTTTTTTCCTCCAACCTCGTTTCTCTTAACATGCTGATCAGTCATCCTGCAGTAAGCATCCTTGCCTGCCCCGGTTGCATCCGAATAGCGGTCTCATTTGGCTAACATCATCACAGCGTAATCTTGTTGGAGAGAGCAATCAGTTTACTTTGGAATTAGGTATTCCGTTGGCGGGCCCGGAGAGAGGGAAGGCTCACAGGGTTTAAAGGATGCAAACGAAAGCATGCTCTCCAGAATACAGTCTTGAGCCTGATTGGGTGATAACAACCCACACAGGCTCCATGTGAGAGTAATGAATGGCCAATGGGAGGCCTGAATAATAATGCAATTGGATTAAAATCCAATCACACGATGGTTTTGTCTGTTGACTTTGTTTGTGGGGTATGTTCTACAAACCAAGTTCATGATGAGAAAGATGCATCATGCTTTGACTGGGGGCACATAATGTCCTAATATAAAGATTACCACTCTGTTTACTACAGCCCAATCTCTCTTGACTGTCAGTCAGTCCTGCAGGATTTTCTTGATCTGATTTTATTGGACATGCGTTGCATATAGAATGAGCCTGCTAAGACGATGAAGTGACGGTAACAGTTCTGTGTTTCTTTGCTGTGTTAAATCAGCAGCTTATTTGGAGAATGGCTACCACAGGTGGTGAGTTACTATTTAATCAGGGATTTTAATGTCTTGGTTTATCACAGAGACATGTACCAAGCTGGCACGCTCTGCTAGCCAGAATCCCAGCCACTCTTTGGGAGGCCATCTCTTAGGAGAAGTTCTCTGATCAAATCGATTCACTCCTGCAGGATGATCGATCAGCCAGGCAGGTTGGAGGTGGAATAGATTAGATGACCTTTACATTCTCAGCAGTGGCGGACCCCCCCTACTGTCCACTGCTCTTAACATGAAGAGGACATCTCTGTATTACCTGACAGCACGGCTTTACTGTCAAGCCATTACATTCTGCCCCCGACACACAATGTTCCCTCTGCCAAAGCGTAGTCCAGCTGGTGGCCTTGGAGGCCTTAAACGACACCCATCCTGCCCATAAAACTAAATTTATGAACCCACCTTCCAGTCCGAAAATGGCAATTAGCACTAAGGAACAAACGTGTTACTTCACACGATATTTGAGAATCCCTGTCCTTGTGGGTGGCTGTACTCGCCGTATCCTGAAGTATAGGAGTGGCTGTTCCACAGAGCCCTATAGCGGCCCCCACCCAAACACTACCCCCTGGCCAACGAAAACAACCCCTGGGAGGGGTAGAGCAGAGGGGGAAATGTTGAGTCGGTGATAGTGTAGCCCCAAAGTTCCTAAACTAAACCACAGTGGCTAGCAGGATGCCGTCACAGCTGGCTCCGCTCCTTCCTGTGGGCCCGCTCCACGGAGCTCAGCCTGCTGGGAGACATAAACCTGTCGGACTGGTCACTCTTTCCACCGCCCTCCATCTCCCTCCTTCCTTTCCTCCCATTACTGGCGAATTTGGCAAAAGCCATCTAAGGAAAAAGCCCTATGGGGATCAATGTGCAGTACATTTCCACGCAGGCATAAGCAAAAAAAACTCCTCTGACCTTTTCATTAGGGAGCATTAACATGAATTCAAAAAGCCCGTAGATGTTTCTGCTAGGTGTCTGTGAGTGAGGTACATGTTGATTGGTTGAACTTTTCTTTGTCTCGGAGCCATGTCACATCCTGCCGACTCCTGGTGTAAATTAACGGAGGGAAACATGCCACTGAAAAGCTCCTTGGCATTTGATATGCTAATACGGAGTGTTAATTACAAACCAAGTGTTTGTTCATGTTACGCACTTCACACGACTGTTTATAAAATCAAACCAGAGTGGGAGAACGTTCACAACATGCCAGACACCTGTTCAGGTGCCACCTGATTGAAGGGAACCGGATGACTGCAAACGACAGTGCAGAGAAAACGTTCTTAAGGTATTCTGATTTTTT
The DNA here is from genome assembly GCA_900302685.1 of Spondyliosoma cantharus. Taxonomy (NCBI): domain Eukaryota; kingdom Metazoa; phylum Chordata; class Actinopteri; order Spariformes; family Sparidae; genus Spondyliosoma; species Spondyliosoma cantharus. Next base: position 3,434 of record OMLP01014469.1, read on the forward strand.
GTATCTTCTCATTTAACGTTGTATTTTGTGAATTAATAGCAAAAACGAATCCTAACATGCACACCTGAAGCATTTTTCAGAAATCCGAGCACAGACTGTCCGTAAAGTTTTTTAAAATACGTTTTTGCCTTTGCTTTGTGCCTAGTTATGTTTCTCTGTATCCGCTTCATCATTATTCTGGTGAGCAGTCCCACGTTTGAAAGAGAAAAAAGAAAATCATTTGAATTCCGGGGACCCAGAGGAGGGTGAGCAAAACCCAGAGGTAAGATCCAAGCTCGCTCTCCGTGCCCTTCCGTTGGCTGCCTACCTGGTAAACATCTCCACAAGCTCCTTGCTTTCAAAACACGTCAACCGGTGCCTATGTACTTTAGACTGGCCGGCCAAGCAGGAATTGAGACTTTATTTGTTTTTTACTTTTTCCTGTCTCTCTTCCGAGCCACCGCACATAACCTGTCTGGCATTAATGATGTTGTTAATAAAACGCGGCTGGTCTGTGGGTGGATTTGCCTGGCAGGCCTGGTGCCTGTCCTTCTCAGAGATAAGCCCACTGCTGGCCTTATCTACCTCCCACAGCCCCACCCAGCAGTGCCGTGCACTGGACACACAACCAGTCAACTCATCACTGGCTAATTACCACCTCTGACTGCCTTACAAAGCAGGCCTGGACTCACATCGCTGCTGCTGCTGCTAAGATTGACTCTCCCCTACCTTGATTGTGTCTCTCTCTACCTCTTTGTCTTTTTCTACCCAGCCCCCTTTTCTTTCTCTGTCCTTCCCATTTCTTAATACATTTCACTTCTCTCCTGTCTTGTTTCACGGCAGTATTTTCACAACTGTCACCGAGACGGGGAACACGTAACAGCTACATGGTGGGTGGTCAGGTAAATCCTGTGTCTGCCTTCCAGCGTATGTATTTTTTGAAAAGGACTAATGTCATTTATGTTACAGCTTCTCAGTGAGAGCTTATGCCATTTGTGAGCCGGAGTCGGTTCAGTCTCATAGCTTGAGCAGGGCAGCCGAAGTCACTTGTGTTACAGAGGGAGGGAGCGGTTTCTTTTATTCAATTGTTTTCCACTTCCACGAGCGTGTGCCAAGGGGGAGGAAAGCGCCGGCTTAACACGCTCTGCAATTCAACACGGCCAGACGCAGTCCTATTAAGATTTAATGTGCCATTCTTCTGCTTGTGCCGCTGAAAAAGACTTGCAGGCTGAGGAAGAGAGTGAACAAAGAGCAGGCAGAGCCAGGGCCAGGGAGAGATGAAGAGAGCAAGAGAAACCGAGACAACCGCTCCATGGCCAGGTCTTTGTCACACGACTGAAGTCAGTATTTTCAAAGGGATGCTACGTATTCGAGGGGGAAATAACAACAGAGTCGTTGATACAGTGTTTTCACCCGGCGCGTGTACTTCTAGGTGTGGACATGAGATTATCACTGTTTTGTCCACATGTCATCCCCTGCTATTGTGGCTACCTACTTAAGAAAGAGGTCAACTGGATGAAGCCACAGCATGTGTTTAGCCTCTTGGGCGATGAATTATGTGTCGTCTAAAATGCAAAGTGCAAGCACGCAGGTGCTGCGAGGGAGCATGTGTGAGCGTTAATACGTGTGTGTGTGTGTGTGTGTGTGTGTGTGTGTGTGTGTGTGTGAGTGTGTGTATGTGTTTAGGTGCGTATGTGTGTGTGTGTGTGAGTGTCTGTGTGTGTGTATGTTTGCATGCCTTAGCGGATGACTGATTGAGCAAGCAAATCCATGAGAGACAGCGTGCGTTGGATAGAGGGGGATATGGCTCGCAGTTCTGACCATTGTCATGTCTGCCTTGAACACAAAAAAACACAGGCTCCTCTATTCCTATTTTGATTGTTTTCTCCTGCCGAAAATGCCGTCCTAGTCTGACAAAGACCAATAAATACTTTATACAGTGCATAATGTGTGCTGTGTGAAGCACAAGGGAGAGAGAAGGAGGGCGTCCTCGTGAGGGCATATGCTTTGAATTCCTAATGACACTCCTGTTAACGTTACTGGCACTGTCGCACAGAGAGGAAAACGCACGGGGATGCTACGCCATGGAGTCAAACATCTACTTTAATACTCCCTTTCTTCCCATTTTTCCGTCTCTGCCTTTCTGTCTCTCCCCACCTATTTTCTCCCTCTCCCATAGACACATTGAACATTGCCCCCCACACAAACACACAGACAGGAAAGACTCAAGCCCAATTCTGAGAGCTCACTCTAGCATGAGGTCTCTTTTCAGTGGCTGCGTTGTGCCAGAAGTAGCTATTCTCCCCTGACCGCCTCTCCTCCTTTCAAAGCCTTGTAATCAGTGTGCTGCTCTTTGTACCAGGATGTCGCAAGACGCTCCGGCAAAAAAAAAAAAAAAAACACAGCAGAATTTCTGATGAACGGCAGTGGCTCAGAGTTCGGCTAATCAGGTCTTGCTCATGTCGCTTTCCTCTTATGTGAGGCCTTTTGAAGCAAATAAAGTCTTTGCAGTTTGGCACATTCTTCTTGGCAGCCACAAAGCAGCTGTTGGATCAATACACAAAGTTAGTTGAAAAAAAAAAATAGGAAACCCAGTACAACCAATAGAGCCTGTTGGAAACAGTTTGAAGAAAACACGGACTGCCAGGAGTCTGTTCATAGTTGAGGGTATTACTGAATGTTTCCATGCCGCTGACCCAAAGACTTGATGTAAATGAATCCGAACACTTCAAACAAACATGTCGTGGTTTTTGGAGTGGAAGGAGGGGGGACATATATCGGCGGGTTTTTAAAAAATTTGTCTAGTTCCCTGTCGCACACAGAGACCTCATATTAGAAATTTGTCTAAACTATTTCTATCATATTACCATCTCCTGCATTGTGCGGGGATTTTTATTGTTTTTCACACAGTATTAATATTTCATTTGTATTTTTCTCATAAATCTGAAATGTATTTTATTGAAGCTGAGTGCATTTTGCAATGTCTACAGGGAAGAAGAAAGGGGAAATCTACATAATATAAATCCATATATGGCCCAGTTATCTCTCTCTCTTTCTCGGTTGCACCCTCTCTGATTGATTCCTTTATCTGAGGGAAGCAGAAGACATGCTCTGTTTGCTCGCACAGTGGCCGGCAGGAAAACAGAGAAAGACACTTATTAAAAAGGTCATCTCACAGAGGGTTAAAATAGCAGGGCACGGATCCCTCTAAGGGGAGCAGCCATGCCCCTCCTCTAGTGAAGGACACAAGAAAAGGTGTTGCTCAAGGGAGCTGGACCCGTAATGAAAGAATGGCCACCAGGCTGACAGCCCGTGTGTGCACTGGGCTATTCAAATACCTTCAGAGACGCGGAATTGGAGAACTGACAGTGAAAGGCTTTGTGGAAATGCAATCTTCTGAATTAAACTCTGAGCTAGATGTGTTATTTTTATTTACAGTGTGGGCTAGCTAGTAAACACGAGTTTGAAATGAGCTGAGGAGCGGGGTATTTCTTTGGCGAGCGGGTCTGAAGGCATGCTTCCGTGCCTGCCGACGCAATCTCATATCTATCATATGAACATGTCTTGTGCCAACTGAGAACAAAAGTCAAACTACAGACGCTGTTTCTCTTTTCCCCACGAAGGATCGGTAACAATACAGTACAGACAATGCAGGGAGACAGTGAGACAAAGCATTCGTGAAGTGTTTTTGGAAAGGCCTATGGAATAGCAATGCCTTCAGCCTCCTGTCTCCTCCCCAGGGCAGCCTAAAGCCCTGTCGGCAGGATGCTGATCCCCACACGGAAACCTGATCCGCAGCCATCCTGGAGCCGGAGGGGGGACGGGGGAGCGCTCTCCCCCCGTGGAGCCCCTCCACTTCTGCTCCAGAGTTAAAGGGGTGCTCTGGGGGAACATTCCTCCAGCCCTGCCCCAGCCAGCCTCCACTCTCAACTCTCTAGAGGAGCATTCTTCCAGCCCTGCCCTAGCCTTCACTGGGATCTCCTGGGGAGCATTCCTGAAGCCCTGCCCCAGCCCAAGACGGGCTCCCTGGGGACGCATTCCTTCAGCACTCTCTCTCTCTCTTCCTCTCTCCCCATCTCCCTCCTTCTCCCTCGCTCCCTTTCTCAGACTCTCGCCTTCCTCCGCAGTCCAGCATTAGCGCGATCAATAGCACCGATCGCATCAGGGACACGAGGCAATCCATACCCATGCGCTCCCTTAGCGCACTGCAGTGGTCACGGCTTAAGTGCATGGAAAGGTGTTATACCTCTGCCAGACGGGGGGGAGACAATGGCCGCCATTGATCGGGGTGACATGTAACATCTTTCTCTTTCTCTCTCCGTCCATCGGGCGTGGTCGACATGCAGCTAGAATCTGTTTAGACTCTATTCCCTCTGTTTTGTCTCGCTCCTGTTGGGAAACTTTGTGTTTTTACTGTAGAGCCCAGACACAGCACATAACAAGGGCCCAGATATAAAACAGGTGAGGCAGCGGGTGTATATGGGCATGTCTGGCTCCACTAATACACTGTTCGCGCTTATGGGACATCAGCTGGGGGGGGACAAGTCGAGTTCTGTCAGGGAACAGCAAGCAAATCTCCATATGTGGATTGGTTCCAGTCAAGCTCTGCAATTTGTTTACCAAAAATAAAACATTTGAAATTGTAAAAATGGAGGGTTTAGCAGGTGCTGCTGGTTGATTAGAAAATGGTTCTAATAAAGGATCCATCTGTGAGTAGAGACTTGATGTAAGGCAGATTAATTGGTCATGGATGTCTACATAATGCCACATAGGAAATCTCCTCCCATATTCCGGCGAATACACAAACACACGCGCACGCACACATTCAAAGTACTTAGTATGCCATCTAGAAGTTTCTTTTCTCCCACTGTGTTTGAATACTAATAGAGTGTTTCTGCACAATCACAATACCCTAATGGCAATTAGATTCTTTTGTTTGGTTTCCACGGGGGCTCTTATCCAAACTGTGTTTTTTTTTTTCATCATTGAGCAATTAAGAGTTATTTGTCCGGAAGATTGACATTTATAAAAGCCAGCCTTAATTATAGCAGGAATATGGCTGAGTCAGTCATGACCACGTTGACGACATGAAAGGCCTGCCCCCGAATCAAACGCACAACTCTAATCACATTGCTATTTCCAGCAGTATTACCCCGCCGAATATTTCTAATTAAAAGATCATTTCAATTCAAGCAGTCCCCCCTATGTTTTAAATAATGCCCTTTGTGTTTTTATTTCCCAAACAGACTGGATCTGTGTCGGCTTGATGGAACTGGGTGTTACATCGGAGGGGGGGGGAAGAAAAAAAGGGTGACGGAAGGTTCAGCACTTAGTTTTCTCTCAAACCAATGAATGCTTTTGCTGGGTGACAGTAATGGGAAAGTGAACAGTGCATTGATTTTCACACCTTTCGTCGACTGAGCGTCACGTTGTATTTGCGCACACATGAGCACACCAGAGGCGCACGTACCTGTAAACAAGAGCAACCTGCGCGTGCGAAGTCGCTCTATTACGGCGGGCGGGCGTGCGTTTGTGCTTGAGTCGGCGCCGACGCGGGCCCTGACAGGATGCACGTTTGCATGCTTATATATACACGGACTAACAAACACAAGACCCGGTTTTGGGAGAATTGCTTACAGTTAATGGAAAATCTCTGTAAAACTCGTGGGATATCTACCCTATAATTTGTGGTTTGCTGATTGTGGGTTGCAAAATATGAAATCAAACCGTGCTTGCATGTAAACAGAATAGAGACTACACAGCGCTCGCCTAGGCGGAACACGATAATAAACTGTAGCTTCTTTACGACACCAAAAAGGGTGAAAAGCTGCCTTATGTATCGCTTAACGTCTGAACCAATTAATGTCTGTTTAGCATGCCTCCTGTGTACTTGACTTGACTGACTTCGCTTCTGTACTACATCAGAAACAGGGATCATTACATTTTAGGCTGTTCGTGCTCTGTTTCTGAATGAGATGAGAAGACGTAGGGCCTGTGCCCAAACATCAGGAAATGTGTGTCAGGTGGTGTTTCTCGATGCCGGCCCCATCAGGACGTGTAAAGGAGGACAGCAAGTCCAGGAGAAGCACATGGAAACCTTCAGTTCACATCATTAGTTCTGTCTGCCACCTTGTCAGGGTATTTATAGCCCTATTCATCCATCAACAGGTCAATGACACAGTCTGCCAATGGCATCCTTCTCTTTCAGTCCCACTACGTATTACTACTGCAGCTAGCTAGCGTTGGGACCGGCTAAGGGACTTTCCTGGAGCAAGGATCTGTTTCCAGTTGGTGGTCTGGTTACTGTGGGACCTCGTAGCTGCTCTCTAGTGAAATGTTAGAATTAGTATAGTGCTGTATAAAATGTTACACCGAAACAGGCAAGGACACAATGCACATCCTATAAATACACATCCAGTAGCCTACGGTGATCTATTACGAGGACACATGGAGGCCTATTTGTATGTCACGGCTGTACATATTGATGCACAGCGCATCTGAATAATGTGCGATGTGTGTGAGGCCTGTGTGTGTCTGTGTTGTTGGAGATCTACCAAGAAGACTGGTAGTCTGCTGCTCCCCTTGGTGCGGTGTACTAACACACATAGTGTGGCATATTCTCTGGTGAAGGCGTAGAGCGAGTGTGGGAGTGGGAGAAGAGCTGAGTGGCAGAGTGGAGGGGAGGCTCGGTGGGCTGAACGTTGTTTACCTGTCAGCTGGCATTGATTAATCTTGTGTTCGGTGAGATCGCTCAGCGACTCGAACACCTGCCGGCAGCTGTCGCAGCTGTGCAGCGCGGGCTCCTCGTCCTCCTCCTCTCCCTCCTCTCCTTCCTCTGGAGAGAGCAGCCTCTTCCTCAGACGCCCGGTCTCACCATCCTCCGCCGCCCTCTCGAGGGCGCACTCTGGATCTGCCGAGCCACAGGAAATGACAGCACCACATAGTCAGAGGGGTGACCCACACAGCGAGGCACTACAGCTTCCTCTGGGTGACAATAAAATGGATTTCTAGACTCTGGATTTAATAAAAACAATAATAAAAGCTGTAATAAAAATGCAGGTTCAATTTGGGCCTCTGTAACTCAACCACTCATGCCATAACAGAACTGTTGGGCAGGTGAGGGTGAGAGATATACAGGCACACACAGACAGGGTGGCACAACGCTTGCACACACAAATCTATCACACACACACAGCTCTGTTATTAGAAATGGTTTTACGTTGTGTTTGCCCTGCTTCACCCAAGCAAAACTTCAGTATATGAAACTAGACTGATGGGAATATGTGTAGTTAATAAATCCTGGATTGCAGTTTTGGCTCGACCAAAGAAATATGAAATTCCACCAGTGAGTGCTGAATTGCATCAGTCAGCGTCGATCCAAGGAGACAGACCTTGCCATATTACCCAGACATCTAGGCCAGGAGAACAGTGGATGTATGGAGCATAGCACAGTAAGACACACAAAGCTGAGATTGGTGTGTGTTGGGCTGTCGTCACGACACACTTCCCTAAATTATTCAGCCTTGCTCGCAGGCAGCCGCGGGTCGCGCACATCAATATTCTTCAATCCATCTGCAGTTTTGTCTCTTGTTGGCTTTGTGCTGCAGCAGTGCCAGGGGTGGGCGACTTGACTACCCCGAACCCGGACTAGGAATCATCTTTCACAACACCAGCCTAATCTAAAGTTCCCCACGTGATGCTAGAATATTCGGACGACAAATCAAACCTCGCAGCCAACCCGTTAACATCTTCATTCAGAAGCACGGTAAGGCGAATCCGTCTTGCAGCAGCGTCTTATAAATAGGCAGCATAGCCTGCAGCCCTCTTTCTCCCCCTGCTGTGACCATTACACTTCACAATAAGACTGATTAAAAAGCCATACTTACAATCAAACAATCATGTCACCCTGGTTTAAGGCTTTGCGGGGGAGAAGAGCCCTTGCACTTCACTGGCAGCCATTTTAAGCCCCACTGATGCAAGTGTTCCTCAGCTTGTCCTAAAACTCCGGAGGGGAAAACGTTAGGAGGAAGCCTGTTTTTTCTTTTCGCCTAGCACACGGTTAACGGTGCCTCAGGACAAAGGACTGTGTGGCACCGATGCGCGCAGGTGCGGGTGCGTATATACTGGGTGCATATACACATGGGCGGCCATTTTAAGTCCTCGTTCTGTAGGGTGCTCTGTGTAATTCCTTGAGGAAAGACGTTCCAGAACTCATCAAGGCCACCCAGGATTTTTCCTTTCCCCCTCTTGCGCCAAGTATTGATGTAACATCACACCCTCCATTGTCCTTCCCTCTTGGCGACTGAGGCTCTCGGAACATGCCCTCTAAAAATATCAGCACTATGGTCCCTGGTGGGACCATGCAGAACAGAACAGAAGGTGTTTCAAGAAAATGAAAATCCCAACCCAATCCTCACAGATGCAGGCCTTTCTTGCTCTGGGGGAAACACTTCTGACTGAGGCCAAAAGCCACACAATATAGACTTATGATTCATCCACACACATAGGCGCGGAATTCACAATACGCACGGAAATGTGATGTGAACACTTCACGTCTTTTTTATTTTTTTTACAGGGTGCCTGTGGAGGAGGTTAAGACTCCATCCAAGACTTTTTTTTCCAGCGGCATTTATGAATCATTAATTTCTCTAATATTACAGCTCAGGCCTGTCAGATAAAACAACCGGTGGCTACATTCAAGCATTTTTATGTTTTAAGTGAAATGCATTTCTCAGTGCAGAAGGCAGTTGCAGTTTTACTCTGATGCTCATATTAAGTCGATGTCCTCACATTAGCTGCACTTACATGGACCCTAATATTACACTGACAGAAATAATGGCCCAATTAGAATGAAAATGCCTCGTGAAACCACCACAATGGGAAGAGACTAGAGCCAGACGGATTTTCAGGCTGATGCCAATACCATAAAATAATTCCCATGTCTATATAATGGCCAATATACAAATAGCCAAACACTTGTGAGGAAAATAGTTAAACGAAGTAGGATATTTCAAAGTTTACGAGTAACAATAAACTTTTGTCTGACATGACATCAAACTTCACCTGAATTGTAATAATTGTAAATCACCCCAAGCATTGTTGTCTTCACTGTGTTCTTCAAAACCAACGAGTCCTCATAAATGTTCAATATCAACGACATATACACTGGTGTCGATATATCTGTGATATCGGTAAACCAATATGTCAGTCGGGCTCTTGGAGAGACTACCCTGATCCGGCCTTGATCAGAAATACATTTTTCCATCAGGTTAAAGAGGGGTTGTGTAAATCCTCGACAATCAGTTCAATAGGAAAATATTAGCGGCTAACATCCATGCTAATGCTAAAACTGATCATTTCTCTCTGTTTGAAATAAATGTAATCTTTCTGCACACGTCTGCCCCATGTGATGGTAATGTTAGGTGACATTAACAAGGTTAAGGTAGGGACAGAAGCATTGGGACTGCATAAGATAAAACTCTAACACCTTCCCTTAAGTCTTTCATATTTGGTTTGCCTGTTGTTGCCATGATTCCTTTTACTCAAACTGTCCTCTATTAGGATCTTGCTGGTAAATCGCCTTAAAAGTTGAAATTTTGCTGAAATAGTTGTTGCTTCGTCAATACGATGTTTGCTGAATTTACAAGAACTTGGTGCTTAATTGATTGCTATCGATTAAGGGCATGTAGACCTACATCTTGTTAGATCACTTAAAGGGTAATCCCATCAATTTAACACATTAAAGTGTGTTTACAGGTATTGGGAGTACTACTGCATATGTAAAAAGTAGCATAAAGTCTGTTGTGGCTCCAGAGGAAGATGCATGTAATCTGATAAATTACCTCCAGTAATCAGTGGCTGAGTTTAGGGAATGAGTTGCCAGATTTTGAAAAGAAAGAAGAATAAGTACTACTTACTTATACTTCCTTTTTGCATACAGTATGAAGCAGTAAAAACGCACTTTAATGTCTAAAATTGGTGAAGTTACCCTTTAAATTTAACATCCACCTAAATCTCTAATCACAATGATCAGATCAGGTTGTGGTAACATCGTTCATGTCACCACAGCTGCTGTTTTAAGGCTATTAGATCTTTGCTAACGACCAAATGACAAACGACTTCGGACGCACTGAGAGATTAAAACCCGAAGAGCTTCATGCTTCTTGTTTTTCGAGTGACAAGTTTCTGCTGCAACTTCCAGTGAATCCAACCTGGGTCAGCGCTCTTGGTCGAGCTGAGTGACCTCCGGTGCACCGCTGCGATGCGGTGCTGGAAGTGTAAACTGCTACATGTTTGTTGGGGGGGGATGGTTGGGGAAGCGGGGAATGGGGGTGGCTTGACATGGCAAGGTCACGTCCAACCCTGGGATTAAAGGAGCCACGTCAATACTGAGGTTCCTGTGCCTCTGGGCCTCATACAGTAATCCATCAGATCAGGACATCCTCTTCTACCAGTCTCTACAGGCTGGACAGCAGATCAATACCAGCACGCTTGGAAATCTTGACAATCAAATGTGGAATATGGTTGGGGGGGGGAGAAGATGTGTGGCATATTGAGACATTTCCGTCGTGCCTAACGCGCTTGTTAATTTTGTTAATCAGCTTGACAATGTCGCTGGAGAAGGTGAAGACAAGAGGGAAGCTTCATTGACCGCTGATCCATATTCTGATAAGGTCAGCTTGAAGGTGGACGATCGTAGCCCGGGCCGAGAAATTATTCATACTGGGAATATAATAAAGATCAGACGGAAAGAGTTTTAAAGATGAATTTTCAATCTTTAAGGTACTAAAACCACATTAGTGCTGCACTAATAAAAAGTGGGAATCTGAATGGTGATTGACATCTTTAGAGCCGTGTAATATCTGTCTGAGTCCGAGTCCATCCATCACACCGTACACACTCTTGTCTCTTATGGAGCCCGGTGACATTTATCACGCCACAACTTTCATCTTGTGAGTTGAAGAGTCCCCTGGACCCCCCACCCTTATATTATTGAATATTTCTGCTCTTAAATATTTATAACCTTTTAATTGATATTCTTTTCTCTGCTCCATTAGCCCCACCAGGGACCCGTGGTCCCCAGCAGGGGAGCCTGCGCTCGTACCCCCACTGTCTGGCCCACACACTGAGACAGGTGGAGACGTTGACCATGGGGAGAGGAGGGAG
>OMLP01014470.1:0-14846 GCA_900302685.1 Spondyliosoma cantharus
AAATAAAAAAACAGTCCCACTTCAAACAACTACAATAGTGAAATGCTACAGATTAATGGACCAATTATGTAATATATAATAGTATAACACACAGGGGACATTTTCTTAATAATAAGTACTTCTTTGAGCAGGCCTATTTTAAGTACAGTTAGCTAAGTATATTTTTCATACTAATATTTTGATTTCATCCATTAGTATATTTAGATTGTGTTATTGCTACATTTACTGAAGTAAAGTAACATTTTAAAACAACTCCCCATCACCAACAATTGTTTAGGAGAATGCTGTTTTGCTGTGATGCTTCAAAAATGTTTTGTGGAGAATGAAACTATACCTGACTTTCAGTCAGCATGGAGATGGTAATGGAACTTTCCAAATTTGGGGTAATATTTCCCTTTAAGCTATATAGAGTTGAGGGGAATTGCAGAGTTGGGTGATTATTCTCTTTCACATACAAAGAGGTTTGTGAGCCTTAAAAAATGTAAAAATGTTACATAATACAACCAAACCAACAAGTAAAACTATGTTGCAAAGTCTGAACAAATACTCAGGTATACGGAATGAATAACAATAACCTTTATCCCCACCGCTTCTAGGTGCTCCCTGCCCAACCAAAAAGTTACTTATTCATGATGTGTATGACATACTAAGGCTAACATCTGAGTGAACAAAACATGTCATGACTTGATGTGTCAGTGTTTGCCAGATGTGAGCCACTAGACTGCCAGGTAACTTTGTGTTACATCAATATGCCACACGCAGGCTCCACTAGTTTAGTCAGATAGTGTTGCATCAATATGTCATACACAGGAACACTAGTTTAGAAAAAACACACTGACAATGGGGTTGTTTGCTACTGGACGCATTTGGTTCATTCCATTTCCTATACATTCAGTGAACTGCAGCCTGACGTGCTGGGAGTGGGCAGGGGAAAGGAGGAGGTCTAACTTAAACAATAAAAAACTACTACTTACATAAGAGCCAGTCAGTCAAGCTGTTTTTGTGGTTAATGGTAGGGTTACATGCTCTGCATCAGCTCATTTTACCTTCCCTTTGAATGAAATATTGACAGACAAGGCAGAGAAAGCACCAGAACATTATTCATATCAGGCTTAAACTACAAAGAAAATGTTTCCTAGAAGGATAAATTCATTGCTGGTTTTCTTCTTCTTCCAAACAACAATGACAATAATAATATATAATACTATTAGCCTAACCCTTTATTATAAATCAATTCTTGGAGGGAGGAATGTAATCTTTGTGTGAACCCTTTTGTTATCTTTTATCACTCAACAACAGATACCAAACATGTCTGAAAATATTTGACCCGTTCCTGAACACTAAACCTAAGCAGAGGATGGGTTTGTCTTATTGTCAGAAGATGTTCTGGCTGCTTGTGTGGACCGAGATTTGGGCCTCAGCTTTCAACCAAAACTGCAAAGTCATTGTGTGGTACTCCATCAGGGAGGGTTTTTCAGCTTGGTGGGGAGTCAACATGAGTAGAGCTTACACAAGTAGTCAGAGCTCTTGACTTAAAGTTGCATAACTTGCCCAGGGATTTTCCACATTCTAAGATTCTAATTTTGATTCTAACTTACAAATTTGAGGCAAAGCCATAAACAACAGTTTGATTTATGTAATTTACCTTTCATTGGCAGTGATTTGTATGGGGCACCGATTGTGAAGTTGCGCATGCTAAAATAAACAGCAACTTTCCCCACATTTAGCAACAAACCATATTTAAAAAACACGTGAATTTTTTTTATGGTACTTTTGACCAGATTCACAGCAATATTTGTGAACTTTGTGATATTTACTTCTCTTGTAAAAAATATAATTTCAATGTTAAATCTAAATAAAAACTCTAAATCTAAATGTTAAATCTAAATGTTAAATCTAAATATGAATGTTACATTTAAATACAAATGTTAATTCTAAATCTAAATATTAAATGTTAAATCTAAATGCTAAATGATAAATATAAATGTCACGGGTGAAACTAAATATTTAGCTAATATGCAAATCTATACTGCCGGAAGTACCAAAATAAAAGCTCATTGAGGCGAACAAGCGCTAGCCACGGTCTTCTTCAGGTAGTCAGAAGGAGTGATTGCACTGCACTGTCACGTCTCCTCACCGTGCTCTCATGTTGCCTGACAGCATGTCCAGCGACTTAGCTGGAAACATTGGTAGGGCCGTTTTGGCGGCAATACAGAGTTTCAGCAATGCATCTGCAACAACAGCGGCAGTAGCCCTTTTCACAGAGTTGCCGCATTATCGCCGCAGCGGCGGTTCAACAATTCTCCAATGTTGTTCACACAGAGCCAAGCAGCGCCGGCTTAAAGGCGAACTGCTGTGCAATCCACTGGCGCTGCAGAGAGGGAGGGGTGATGGTATACGTCATGATGATGACGTCTGTGTGTTTTTTTCAAGGCCTTTCCCCAGGTGTCTAACTGTCAATCTAAGCATGTACCCGCTGACTGTTTATAATCATTTGGATGCTGTTATAATGTGTTGTGATTGAGATCCTGACCCACTAAACATCCTGGAAAGTGACAAAGTTACATTTTTCGCTCTAAATTACATAATTACATAATCGCCATCAGTGAACTGGACACTGTGTGTCAGGTTGGGAGGGGTGACCGCTGGGTGATTTTTTTTGTTCAACAGAAACACTTCCTTAGTTAAAGTTTTTTGGATGCTTATGGGGTTGTGTTTAACATGTATCTCACGACATTGCCACATATGGTGGATTAAAATTAATATCACTGCAATGAACTGAAATAGCTATAAATTATTTAACTTAAATTACATAGAAAAATCGGAATATTAAAAAACAGCATATTTTGCATAAAAGATGCACACAGTGCCTTTAAAAGTAAAAGAGAAAACGTGCAGTGTTCATAAAGTGGGAACATCTGATGCAATACTGAGTTGCAACATTCACACAGACCTGAGATTAAATAAATAAATAAATCGATACAAGCCATCAATGGAAAATCCACCATAAAATAGATTTATTTTCCGACAATGCACTGAAATAAATTGTAAATCTGAAGTATTTTACAATATATACTAATTAAACTTTTGGACTGTTAGATGTATAAGCCCAAATAGAAATTCTATGCGACCAAAGAGCCAGTCACTAATAATGTGGTAACATGATTAATTCAAGCAATAGAACTGTAATTTCCATCTCGTCACTTGTAAATATATATTGATTTTCAAAACAATACTGTGAATTTCCTAATATAAAGTCTGTTTTAAGGTGGATTTTTCTTTTAATCAGGAGTTATGTAATGATTCAATAGACACAAAGTATACCCTTTGGAACTTTGTACCCTGCCACCCAGCACTGTATCACCTTTCCAAGAGCCTGGGAGAGCCATACTGTCACTCACTGCTGTTCATTGCATATGTGTACTGATGTGTATCTGAGTCCCTTTGGAGCACCAGGTTGACATGTATAGAAGTTTAAACGACAAATCATCATAGTGTGGGTATGCGTTTTGATGGACGTTGTATGAGTCGTGTGACATATTTTGACAAAGCCGATGTTTTGTATTAGCCTGACAAGAAACAGTCATGGAAAATGCAAACCATCACCTGCTGCTGAGGGAAACTTAGGATAGTCAAGAGTCAACAGAAAAAACACCAAAAAGCAAGTCTGCAAGAAATCGGAAGCTGCTAGAAGACAGGTGTCAGTGTCCACAGTCAAGCGTGTTTTGCATCCACATGAGCTGAGAGGCTGCTGTGCATAAAGAAGCCCTTGATCCAGACCCAACACCTTAAAGCTCAACTGAAGTTTGCTGCCAATCACATGGACGAAGAAACAACTTTCTGGAGGAAAACTCTGTGAAATGTAGTTGTTGGACCATATTAAGCAGCAATATGTTTGAAGGCAAGAAGGTGACGCCTTTAACCCGAAAAGCCATACCTACTATCTAGCATGGTGCTGGTAGCATTATGCTGTGGGGCTGTTTCGCTACAAGTGGATCTGGTGTTCTACAGAAATTAAATGGAATAATGAAGAGGGAGGATTATCTCCAAATTCTTCAGAAAACCTAAAATCAATGCAATTGGGATGCAATGATCCCAAACACATCAAAAGTGGTAAGGGAATGGTCTTCCCAAAGTCCTGACTTGAACCCCATCAAGAACATGTGAACTTTGCTGAAGATACAAGACTGTGACAGGAAGCTGATGTCTTTAGTTGAGCTTCATCAGTTCTGTTAAGAGGATGGTCAAAAATTGGCCAGTCAGAAGCTTGTGGATGGCTATCAAAATTACCTAATTGAGGTGAAAATGTCAAAGGGACACAATATTAAAATTACTGTATGTATGTTTTTGATCCAGCAGATTTGGTCACATTTTCAGAAGACCTATAAGAAATTCATTACAGAACCAAAGTTATTGAATGTTTTTTGTGACAAAGTAGTATGTGTTCCTCTCATTACATCACAGAAAAATAAGAACAGTACAAATCATTGGAACTCAAGACTGCTATGCTATGCTATTGCATCTATAACCACACCCAACAGTGATGGCCCAGAGTTTTGACACACCCTGGTGCACACTACTACATCACTGCAGTCAGTGATGTAGAAGTGTGCAGCATCACATCACTGCATCGCTACCGCAGGAATGAATAAAAGAAGGCAAAAATACAGCCTCTGTCTTGGCCTGGACTCGCGTCTTAAAGTGAAACTCTCGCCAAAAAGCAATCACCAGGGTCTCATACATGAACATGAGCATTGAGAGCATTGTTTGCTTGTGGTCATGTGTGGAGACATTGGTGATACTACGAGCAAAGTTTCATGTTGTGTCGAGCCTTCTTAGTGTTTTAAAAATAGTGTTTTTGATGCTAGCGTACGAGTGCCCCTGCACTCCCGTTGTAAATTAGCTTGCCTGAAAATGAAACTATGGTAAATGTTAAAAGTGCCTCTTTTGTCGTAATTATGCTTTTACCTGAAGGTTTGACTCATATACATTCACAAATAAAGCCTAGGTTGCTTTTTGGCGAAAGTTTCACTTTAAATTTGTCAGCACCAGTTGGGCTCGGTCTGAGGGGCACAGATACACGCTGGCTTTGAGGCATCATTGTCATCAATCATATCTGGTAACTAATGACTTAGAATCAGTTTGGGTTACTGTCTTTCCACCGGACACCGATGTACACCAATC
Organism: Spondyliosoma cantharus; assembly: GCA_900302685.1. Classification (NCBI taxonomy): domain Eukaryota; kingdom Metazoa; phylum Chordata; class Actinopteri; order Spariformes; family Sparidae; genus Spondyliosoma; species Spondyliosoma cantharus. The sequence goes on from OMLP01014470.1 coordinate 5,185, forward strand.
TGCCAAAATATGGACTAAAAAAGAACTAGCAGGTGAAGTGAAAAACATTGATCATCCTGTAACAGTGCAATGTTCTGCTGGGACATCTTGGATCCTGGCATTCATGTGAATGCCACTTGACACACACCAACCACCCCAACACCTCTGCAGACCAAGTTCACCCACTCATTGCAATGGCACTACCCGATGGCAGTGACCAAACAAGGAGAACTTCGGTAACCTCTTCCCCAGCTGCACTGCAAAAAAGGCTCAGGAATGGCAAAGAGCACAAGGCATCATCCACCACGCAAAAAACGGTACTCAAAGGATCTGCCGCCAAAGCCTTGGTTCCCGATATCACAGGACACCGCCAAAAGATTTATGTCCATGCCTTGATGAATCAGACTAAAGTCCAATCCATAGTAGAGCTGCCATTATTTGGTTTTCTTTTGCAGGACATCCCATAGTTCCATCAAATTCAAATCTGTGGAATTTTGAGGCAAGGGCGACAACGCAGCAAGCAGAACATTGCACTCTAACTTCACCTGTTATTATTTTTTATGTTTTGGCTGATCAAGTCCAGGCGAAGTCCATTATAACAGCTGTAACAGTCAAAGCAAAACATTTCTTGTTTGTTCTGAGTTCAGTTTTCTGTGCAGGAGGTATAGTATCATTCAAGGGCACAGCTAGTAATCAATCCTTGGGTCAAAAGACAGTAAACAGTGTCCTCATATTACCTCCACCACAAAGGCTCTAACTTCAGTACTGTGTAGATATGGAAATGTACATTGAGGGTCACTGTTGACCTTAGTGCTGACCCTAAGTGATGCGTCACTCACGTCAATACCAGTTCTTGTTCACATATTTGATTGTGATGCAGGTTGTTGGTGCCATGTCATGCCACTGCCATACAGAGACTGACTCAGCACATGACTCCCAGTGGGCAGTCCATGGGGGCATGAGTCCATGTCTGCTTAACATAAAATAAAAAGGAAGTGCACTCTTTTGCTTCGTGCACACATGACACAGATTATGTTTAGACTATAGAAAACAAGGCTCTTGATCTCTTGTAGCTTGTAGCAAACCTGAATTTATTTTGGTGCTTTAAATAACATTTATTTCTACAGTGTAGAGCTGGGTATCATTTACATTTTCACCAACACATTTTACTTTATAAATATATAATTTGTCATTTGGAATGGCCAAGTTAGTGAAACATTGGGCACAGATTGGATAAAAATAGAGAAATCTATGATGCCTCTTTTTAAACCCATTCAAGTCGTTGAGACGTGAGACGCACAGATGAAGAAATAAAAATCCATCTTAAAATTCACTAGACATTGTATTCAAAACCACATATATCAACCTTATGGTGGTATGAGGTAAAAAGTCATCAAATTCATTAGGATATTTCATCTTGGATCATGACTGTGACCTGCTGATGGTGCTACATTTCTCATTACATTTCAAACTCTGGGGAGAGGTCACACAAAAAACAACTCACCTTATTGATCTGTATCACAACTGTTTACGTTTTGTGTTTTGTGTTTTTTGTTTTACTCATGGACAATTTTTTCTCAGATGATTGTTTTTCTATTCCAAATATCAATATCTGTATCAGTCTCAAAAATCCAATATCAGTCAGGCTAAAGACCATACTGTGTATTCAAATGATATAATGTATTAATGAGATTCCTTGCTGCCTCATACTCAGCAAAGTATTTTCTTTTTAATGCAAGGTTTATAGTCAGGGTCACAACTAAGAGAGTCCTCGCTGTCACCATTTGAAGAATAACTCGAGTAAAGAGTGTTCGGATCAAAAGAAGAATCTGCATCTCCGTAATTTTCCTTCCTCCTCTCCTTGTCCTCATCATTGCTGCCTCTTGCCATAGGCTCTACAAACTTGGATGAGGATCTCCCCCTGGTCACTTCGTAACACTTCTGAGTGCTCAGCCTGTTAAGACTCACATATGGCTGAAGTAGCTTGGACTCTAGTAACATAACCTGACTAGTTAGTGACAGCCTTGGCTGGGCTCTTTGGACTCTGCTGGTCTCCGACCTAACAGCCATGCAATAAGAGTTGGAGGTAGTGGAGACATCAGTGGAGCATAGTGGAGTCTTTTGAAAAGAAGTTGTGTTGAGAGTCTGAGGATGATGTTTGACTGAGCTCTCAGACACAACTTGTCGAGATGACTCAGTTAAAAGAGGGATCTGATTAGCCGCACAGACTGAGGAGAGAGTCCCTGATTGAGTATAGGCAGAAGAATCTTGTTTCGGATGCCCAGTGACATTAACATCACAGGGCAAAGGTGGACAACTTGTCCCAAAGGTAGTTAGGGTCATTTTGAACTGCTCAGCTGAATGATTTTGACCGAATCTGTCCAGAGCCTGTGAATGTCTGGTAGTAGTACGAGCTCGTCCGACCTTTCTTGAAAGTCTGGAAAAAGACTTTCGAGTTGGTGGTTGACAGCTGGTAGAGGTAGATGCATCCTGAGATACAGGAGCTGTTTGCACCTGTGGTGTCTTTGGGAGAACTGTTTGGGCCACGGTTTCTGGCTGGTTAAACGTAGAATCTTTCATTGTTCCCTGAAGCACGGCATCGTTTCTGGAGGTAAAATGGTCTAAAGAGGTACCAGAAGCTGCCTGTTTGTTACTGGACATGGTGAACTGATTTGGAGTTGCTTTGTGGAGTTTAAAAGTAAGGTTAATCCCTCTGACAGAGGCAATGTCTATCAATTGGACTACAGGTGACAAAGGGGCGGGCAGCAAAGTGTCTTTAGATGAAGAGGGCTGAGGTAGTGGTTCCCTTTGAGAGGTCTCCCTTGCTGATCCAGGTGATGCAGAGGTCAGCTTATCTCCAGGGTTTGCCTGTTCACATGCCTGGGCTGCATGCTGTTGATCAGGGGGGCATGATATGAGGTCAGAGGGGGTGAGGTCCTGCGATGTAGAGGTGGAAGAGGACGACTGGAACAATGGGGGAGATGAAGAAACAGTAGCCTGAAGCAGCAGCTCTTCTGAACACTCATCAGGACACTGTTGCAGGATGCTATTCACCCATCGCTGGTGTTTAGAGCAGAACTGAGGAGAGGAAGTAGCCTCCTGAACATGTTCAATGCTTCTCTGACCGATTTCCTCCTTTTTAATTGCAGTGCTCTCTTCCTCCATCTTGTCTTGATCCTCCTCTGTTTGTTGGTTTCTCCTCACGTTGTCATTCTCCAATAAAAGCGGGCTGTCCTTGGACACATCTTTGTCAGCCTCATCTCCTCCCCCAAAAACCTCTGGCTGACACTGTAGGGGTATTTTGGCTTCAGCTGACTTGAGGAGAGCCTTTGAAGAAATGCAATGCAGAATGGACTTTGTGAGTTGAGAGTCTTCCATTCTACTCTTTTCATATTCTGATGATGCAGAAACATTGTCCAGACTGCAGGAGGCAACATCTAGGAACAGCAAAGCAGTGCATTTTAATTCAATAATCGACTATTATCATCAGAAAAAGTCAAACGTCATTTTTATTTATACAACGCCAATTCACAACAAAAGTTATCTCACGATACTTTTCAATTGAAGTAGGTCTATAATTTATGAAAAAATGCAATATTGGCTTCATGTGCATTCGATTTTCTGTTGCCATTTATGCAAATACAGAGTAACATATAAGGGCACACAGTCATGGCACCATAATGTGAACTGACTGAGTGTTAGAGGCAGGCCTGTAGCTGACATTGAGGACAGCAAGGTCACGTCCACTGCATTTTTCTGGGTCTTTCTACATTTTTTAATATATCAATTTCCTAAAATGTTCAATTAATGACACAAATTTCCAGAAGAACTTAGTTGTATGACGTGTTTTGAACAAGGGTGGCATAATCTTGTCAGCAGAGTTTGAAACGGCTCCACATATGCAACTTGCGCATGTACTCTACTGTCCTGTCATTCACTTTGTGTGTATTCCACCGGACCTACACACTCGAAACAAGTCAAGCTGTGCCACAGGAAGAGAATAAATGAAAAAAAGATGATATATCTGGTCCTGTGACACCATCTTTGATTGCAATGTTATGTAATTTTAATGTCCATTGTGAGTCTGACAATTTTATACTGTTGAAGTCCAATTCTAAATCCGTGGAGCATTTTAATAGGAACTATACGGGCAATAACGCACTCTGAGGTGTCCTGATACAGAACAATAAAACTAAGATGCCTTGTCCACTTTTTTCACACACGGAGACACATCATATAATGGAATGACCTCCACTGAGTATTTAATTTTCTTTACTCTATTATATAACTTTTACATCACTCAATAAAAGTGCCATGCCGTGTGTAATAAAAACAACAGTAGAAACATAAACAATTCAAAGGTACAGCAAAAAGATATAATGTTGGGTTCCATACATATATAAGGTGGACTTCACATTTGAATATTATTTGTGTTGTGAATTGGGAGGTGTTTCTTACCACAGTGCAGCAGTTTCTTTAGAGTTGTTGCTATCGTCGTGGAGTCAGAGGTAATTACTTTCAACAATAGCCTATCCTCTTCAGTGACCGGACTTTCTTTCTTCAGTATCTAATTCACATATTCAATTAAGACAAAAATGCAATCAATGATAAATCCCTTTCATGATGTCAAAGGCAGCTGTTATCATATGTATGGTCCTTCATGGTAGACCCATGTTCTCAGGTACCCTGTGGGGTTTTTGATGAGGATGCCCCAACAGTACCAATTGTGCGTTTTGGTGAGAGGCACTGAATGTAAACATAAAAGAAGGTTGTATGTTAATCCAGGTTTTCTGAGTGGAGAGACTCTCCATCTACCTATTCCATTATGGTGACTGAACTCTATGGATGTTGATATTGTTCACCTTCACCAGGTGATATCACCTGTGGCGGCCACGCACCCATTAGCAACACATGATTCTTCATACTGAACCCCAGCTTGCTCCTGATGAGCACTTGCCATCAATGTGTGTGTGAATGTGACAAGTGTTGTAAAGCACTTTGAGCGGTCAGTAGACTTGGAAAGCGCTATATATGCAACTCCATTTATGATGTATAGCCACAGGTGGCCTCTCTAGTTAACCTCATTTGGATCTGTTTTGGAGTAGTCTGACACTGAAGAGAGCTGTATCTCCACACATGGGTCACACATGTAAACTTTTCTCATCCATGTTGAGACTACACCCGTCAGCCAAAACATTAAAATGACAGACAAGTGAGTTACGTAACATTAATTATCTGGCGTCATACCCACACATGCAATAGGATGGTAGTCTTGACACGATTGCGAGTTCTGCTGTGGACCAAAAAATTATTCAGGGTACTGTTAAGCACTTGATTTATGTTGTATAGTGTACTGTGTACACACTGTTCACATTAAAAGTACTTGCAGAAGTTCTCTGAAATACATGAAAAGCTTCAACATAGCTTAGTTTTCATTTTTGATACGATTGAGCGTAAAGCCCCTTTCACATAGACACTCTGCATTATTGCTGCAGCCAAGGCTCACCTTTTCTCCGCCTTTGTTTGTTCTCTGGAACCAAAACAGGTGTGACGATACACATCATGATGTTGAGATCTGTGTTTTCAACTTGTTTTCCCAGTTTCACCTGTTATCTAAACAAGTATCGGCCGACTGTTTATAATCATATGGATGCTGTTATAATGTGTTGTGATTGAGATCCTGACCCACCATACATCCTGGAATGTGACAAAGTTACGTTTTTTCCTCTGAATTACATAATTAAAGAATCACCATCAATAAATAGAGAACCCTGTCTGATTCACTCAAGGACCAACACACTCCTATCCCACGCTGACGGCTTATCCATTCACACAGAAGCATCTCGCCTCTGCTGTGGTTCTGATATTACCTCCAGAGGCGGATCAGAGCCACAGCAAAACTGTCCCCCCTCTCCGCATTTGTAACTTTCACACAGACTGCGAAACGGAGTATTGGCGCATGATTCCCGCACTGAGAGGGCAGTGTGAATGGGGCTTAACATAACATACACACCTTATCAATGTAGGTATCTCCTGGTAACACAGTCTCCAACTTATGTAGATAGTTCAGCAGCCTGTCTTCTACTTTCTCGCCATAATGTCCACCATACTGCTTCTCCAACTGGTTCTGAAAGACAGCAATAACATGTAATCTGGAGAGAACCCTGAATCAGATTTTCTGTAATTTGTGTAAAGTTTAAAAACATACTTAAAAGTAAAGGTCTCATTGCACATGCTTTCAGAAAAACAATTTCTTTAGTGCACAATGTTCTACTCCATTTGTTTGTTTGATGTTCTGCCCAGTGAACTTTAATACCTGAGTTCCAGAGGTTTCTAGGAAGCTGTTTTTGACTAATTCCACTCCAGAACCGTTCCAGTTCTCTGATGTTTCCCTATGAAGTTTAGCATTTAATAGCCACAACAAAAATAAGGAAACAACAATGCAAAGCATTTCTTTACCCCTTAGTACATCAGTTGGATGTTTTAAGTACTCATTTTACATGTGTATGTTGTACTGCACATAAGGATTTATTTATAAATGTAGTTATGTAGTGCACCCTGCTGGAAAGAAATGGACTCACAGGTCAGGGCTGAGAGAAAACAGTGCTCTGTACTTATCCAACACACTGAGACACTTCATGCATTCAAATAACTTCTGACAATCATGATTACATGTCCTGCTCGTAGAATTGAAACCTATGCGGAAGTACCCAAAACTGCAGATCCTTAAATGGCCATTTAGGGCTGACTGGTTCCAAAAGATCTCCATAAGAGCCCATGTTAAAATGCCCAATATTACAGCAGAAGTAAATATGTTAACAGCCTAGCACAAAAAATTGAAGTCGCTGAAGTTGATTTCTCTGCCGTATTTGTGGTGTTGATGCCTTTTGGAAGGTGTTAATTCAGATATCAGACACATAATATACCTTTCAGCACAGCTAAATGGACAAGCCTCAGTAGCTTATGGAAGAACCATACACAGCAATCCAACTGCCGTAGGGTCAAAGTGTGGAGAACACACGGAGAACGCTATGCTGATTGCTGCACCGATAGACATCTTTTGGTGGAGGCAGTGTGATGGTGTGGGGCAGCTACTCCCTCACTGGAAGAACAATGCTAGTCATGTTTCTTCCACATGCTACTGAGGCTCCTGTTTGTTAAATTAATAAATTGTTAAATTGACAATATGTCTTGTTTCTTCAGAATTCAATCATTCAATCCACCAAACAACACCAAACAAGAGTCAATAGCAGAATAAGTTGTTTGGCAGAGAAGATTTGGTAAATTTTTCATGGGCGCAACCCACATACTCCACTCTGCTGCTCATCCCACAAATGCAAATGTGGCACCATTTAAAAGGGAAATAAACAGGCTTTCCAACAGGATAAGATTTATTGCCAAGAAGCAATGTTACAACAAAGAAATAAAAATGTTTGTTTAAAAAACATTAATTTAGCAATGAATGTTTTGACATTAATGTATGAATTTTAGTTTATTTTAAACATCATTTAAATTAGTTTTCTTTATCCTTGGTCTTTGTTGCAGTATTGGTTGAAAATGTATGCAGCATTTTAAGTCTGGCTTAAGGATTTTTTTTAATATTCATCATTTTGAATGCTATTATGTTTACGGTAAGGTCTTGATTAATCTAAAATCTTCACCTCACCCTCTTACTTCAGTGTATGATGCTATATATCACTATGTACTGAGAAAAAGTCAGTGTGGATGGATGATTACATTGGAATGTGGGACACAAGGCACTTTAAGCTTGCATTCTTTTTTGCATCTTTGCAGTTACTCCTATTGTTCCAAGACAGTGTGGTGAGTGAACCAACCAGAATATAATCTTCAAGTTTGATCTTGTCCATGGCAAGTGCTAATGCCAGAGATTTGAAGTCCAGGTGGTTCTTCCTCATGAGGAACATTTCACGTTGGGTCTATGCAAGAAAAAACATTTGTAATAAATCAGTAAGATTTTCATATATGCAGTAGTAGTCATGGCACATTAATTATTTTAAACTTAGTATTTCTTAAATCAGACAAGTAAGATACTAAGTGATATAAACTTTAAAATAATAGCTGAATTAATAAGATTATCCAGTCAGGCGTTGCTAAATTTGGTCCTTTTTGTCCACCTGATAAATATAAGTTCATTGGATAGTGTTTATGTAAAAAATGTTAATTTACTTTCTTTATAAGTCTTATATATATAGCATTATAAACACATGTAACTAAGACAGTTATAGGCACTTAAGCACTTTAGGAATGTTAAATACCTCATGAGTCTCTTAGAATTGCTTATAACAGCATTACAATCACATTTATTGAGTTAAACATACCTATCTGTCATGTCATTGTGGAACCTTTACTACGCTTTTTTGGTAGCCTAATATAGATTAATACATACTTTATAATGCATTTATGCACCTATTAACAGTTAACTATGCTTTTTATAGATATCATAGCTCAAGAACAATGTCCTATTGACTTTATAAATAATAAAGGAAACTACCAAGGCTTTTATCAACATTCTTAACTGTTAACAAGTTTCTTAAAAGTATTTATAAATGTCATATAATCTAAAAATACATGTGTTTATGAGGTTTATGAGGATCAATATTAATTAGCGTCTTATAAGGACAATTGTCTTATTATTTTAATAAGGACCTAAATATAAAGCATTACAATTCATTGTAAATACAAAGACTGATTAGAGAAGCTTGAAATGAATATTTTGCCCCAAAATCATTGCTAAAGAGGACTAAAATCAACTGAGTAGGAGCATCTTTAACTGTCTCAAAGATTTAAAGAAAACTGGACACATAAGTTGGACACTTACACATTGGTTTTCGTATTGAAGTAGTTTACTTGGGAAGAACAGGTTGATTTTAAGCACAGTATCCACCATTCCTCTGCCCTCCTTGAGCATCCACATGATGACCTGGAAGCAAAGAGAGGGGAGAAGGAGAGAAATAAAACAACAATGGATCAACTGCAGCTGGGCCATGTGAGTAACACTGATATTACATGCCCACTGAATTAACACATATTACCACCACACATTTCCATACCATTGTCTTGAGGCCAAACAGGATCTTCATATGTTTGAGGGGAGCCACTAGTCTAGGTAACAGCCTGTAAGTGGCTTCCAAAAAGCCCATTGTTCCCTCAAAATGCTCCATAGCCCTGTTTTTAACGATGTAATACATCTGAGCAGAAGAAACGCGCAGCCTCCATGGATCTTCAAGGCTCAGAGACTGGAAGTCCAATTCTGGCCAAGTGGAGAGGTCCACAACTGTGAAGAACCAACATGATGTCACATCATTATCTAGACTTTCATCACACTAATATTAGTAAAAATGATTAGCAAAGCGTAAAAGTATTCATTCTGCAGAAATATGATTAGCTGTGACTGGGAAATTATTAAATGTCGTGTTATTAGATTATTAGTAGTTTATCAGTAACTTTATGTCTTTAATATTGCATCATTTAAGTTATTCTATGCCTAAAAAAGTTGTTTAGTAGGAAAATCTTTTTTAAGACCTGCCAACAGCTAACTCACAACCATGCACTCGAACGTAGCCAAAGCGAGACTTTTGCATCGTGTTTTTTAGTTGTTATTATGGCTGTACACTATGGTAAAAAAAAAAAAAAAAAGACAAATATTATTTTACAGATATTGT
>OMLP01014471.1:7230-22805 GCA_900302685.1 Spondyliosoma cantharus
CCCCCCCCCCCCGTCTTCAGCACGGGGAAGCCAAGGACCGCAGGGCTGTGGCTGTGTGTTCCTGGGAGAAAGAGGAGAAATTCTGGCACACTGGCTGAGGTTTTGTAGAGGGGTGTGTACGTGGAGGCGTCAGTATCATGGTCATGGTAAGCAAACAGTTTGATGCGCTCGTTCGTAAGGCGAGTTTCTATTTTTAAGGATGAGGAGTTCCTTTAAAAGATGTTTCGAGAGTTTGACGTACAGAATCAAACACATCACTGCTCTTTGTTTCCGCGAACCGAAAGACAAAGCTGAACTATTCCAGATTTCATCCTCTTAATGATGCTTTTTATGTGAGAAACTTGATGTAGCCTCCTGCTGATGCTGTAAAGTGTTCTTCGCATACAGTGTAATGAGCCCTCTGCAGCCCCCCCTGAGAAACACTGTGTCCTGTAATGGGTTCAGTAGAAGTCAATGATTTCCCCCTCAGTCTTGGCATGAACAGAGGGCACACAGGAATGTGTCTCTCCGTCTCTTGCGCGTTCACGTGTTCCTGTGGGTATTCTTTGTGTGTCAGCGTGGAGGTGGAGCCGCGCTAAGTTCGGAAGGGAAGTCGGGGTGAACTCACTGCTAAGAAGGAAAAGTCTCCCTATCAGAGGAAAACAAGCGCGATTGGAAGTCAGCAATTACCGCGCTGGAGATAACGAAATGGCCGAGATAAGAGAGCCACGATTTAGCTCAATAGGCAAATCCCCCGTAGGCTTCTGTGAATGCAGCTCCACACGCACAGCACACGCAGACGACATGAAGAGACCTTCCTATGACATTTATTCATTCAGAGATATCATGGTGAATTAACATATCTCCTAGCTGGCATCACCAGGAATCCATGTCAGCGTGCCCCTAGACTGAGGAAGCACTTTGGTGGAACTTGGAACTCTGATAAAATAACAGAAGCGTTAGTCATGTGCTCTAACAATCACAATTTGGAAGCCAGTGAGGGATCATGAGCTTGTGATGACACTGCTGACTCCTACTGGTTGGAGGAAAGGGTGTGAGTTTGTAATAGGGGGTGATAACAGGAATAGAAGTGACTGGCGACACTATTGTGTTAATGACACGGTATTTATGAATGACACTGGGTCTTAAGCCACAAAAATATACTGTAAATAAGCCTGTATTCAGTTAAATCATATTCTATAAATTATCATCTGTGAATTAGTGGATAAGAGTGAGATAAATATAGTGAAGAGTGAGGATCCAGGAGGACGACTGAACAGGCCAAGGCGTCGCCAAGTGGAGCCTCCAATCCAGTCTGGCGACCTGGAAGAGGACAGGCCACTCAAGGTTTTTAGTTTGACGCTGTAGTGACCCCTCTGACGTCTTGACTCTTGCGCACAAATGGGATGCAAACCTCAGTCAACAGAGGGTAGGTGCTGTGAGTGCCCCACCCAACCACTCCAGCCAGCCCCTAACTTTTCACTTCTGCAGTAAAGGAGTGTGTCAAGATGTGACGATTGAGGGGTCAAATTCAGAAGCTTTGGGCCACTGCCCAGGCTGCTGTATTTGAAGCTTTGGCAGTGAGAAAACAAACTGCAAATATTGTGGGATTGAATGCTTGTTTGGTGGGCACTAATTGACTGCCATAGTTCACACACCCTACATGTTATCCAGACAGAAGCAGTTAGGGCACGGTAACCGGGATGTGCCAGTCCAGGGTGTAAATATACGATACGATGATACGATCCTTTGGAATAACACAGTGACATGCAGAAACGTGTATCAAGATGCTGTCGGTGTGTGTTGCCTCTAAGACTGCACGCCGCGTCATTACATGAATGAGTAAATCATAATTTATCAGATAAACAGTTCTCAATAACCTGACGAAATCCAGTTATTAGTGCGTAATTAGAGTTTCGTACTGAGTGCCAGCTATTAAAGCAGCCTGTACTCTGTGTTTAATGTATAAAAGGGCATCAGAAGCCAACAGAACCTGACTGTAATGATGCTGCAGTGGACCAGAAAGCAACTTTTCTGTGAAGTCTCCTTTTTCCTGGTAATTGCTTTGTTTGCTGTAAAAATACAGACATGCTCAGGAAGGGCTGTTTATGGGTGTTTCAATGGCAATCTTAACTCCACTGTGAAATCTGATTTTAATCTCAAAAGCTTGTTTTAAACGTCTCCTCAATTGTTCAAACATTATTTTTGATATTGATCGCTTCTTAGCATAATATTGTTAAGCCTGGTGAGACCGCCTCACCTATTGTGCAACACTGTTAGTTTTGAGAATGTGCCATATGGATTTTTCCAAATATTTAGGCTCGTGTATTAAATTGTTTGTATTACGTTGTGTATTATTTAATGAAACATTTCTACAAACACATGCGCGGTTATCCAATTGGACGGCAAAGTGTGTGTGTATCTGTGATTATAATACTTAGCCGTGTTTCTTTGTGCAGAACTTTAGTGTCTGCGTCACACAGTGAGTTTCTGTTGGCGTCCTGCCTCTGCGCTCTGCCAGAATAACCACACACTTTATCTCTCGCTCTTCTTCTTCGGCGCTCCCCCCTCTCCTTTCTTCTTCTTGTCTCTCTGCCTGAATGCCAGCCCCTTAATCAAAGACAAGAATGTCTCTAATGTAAAAGAAGACTCACAAACAAACAGGAGTTGTTGTCGTTATATTCCCTCTCTGGCTGGGCTTTCAAAGTCGCTCCTATACTTATCTGCGATTTTATCGTTTTTCTCTTGATGTTTACGTCTTCGGTGAGGTCAAGCTCAGGGGGGAAGGTTCTGATCTGCCTTTTATGACGAGATCTGGCCTTGCGTTTTGGCCGGCAAGTGTGCTAGTGAGGAACGCAGACAAGCTTTTAAAACCGTTTAAAAAAATTTTCCTCCCAGCAATGACATCGTTGACAAGCTGAGCATAATTCAAAACACAATAAATCAAACCGGATTTTAATGGGATTACGATAAGAGGAAAAAAAAAAAAATCTTGATTCTCAGGCCCGCTGTGAGTTATAGACTGTCTTTTTTCACCAAGAGCAACGGTCTCAATCCTGAATCTGTATAAACAATCATCGGGAAAATTAGGCCTACTCGAGCATATAAGGTATCGGTCAAGGCTGTGAACACCATATGTTTTCAAGCGGCGCTGAATAGCAGCGGTATTACGACCCGAGTCACAATGTAAAGAAGTGTGCTTTCGACATGATGCAGCTGCAACAGATTCACATAACAGACAAACACCTGCTAATATCTTCGGCGAGCCAGCGGAGGCTTTTCATTGCACACAAATAGCAATAAAGGGATTCACGGCCTCGCAAAATCATGACGCATGTCGAGCTGACATCTGAGCATCTGAAACATGATTGGGTCATAATTTCTTTACAGCCTGCAGAGGCTGTTACTATGTTCAGACACCTTCTGCTGCTTTTCTGCAGATCCATGTGGGCTTTGTTGAGCTTCCATCGCTGTGATGGACTTGAGTCCGCACTATATAGAGGTAATCCACTCTGATCTGGCAGAGCAGAGAGTATTCGGTACTGTGAGGTATATCTGTCTCACAGAATGATGAATTCTTGCAATAATATTTTAGTGGAGAAATCTGTAGAAATCATAACAGGTCAAGACATTGAGCTCAAAGTCGTTTAAAGTGTGTCCCAGCTGATACTCCTTTTTCCGTCTTATCTCTGTCTTTCCATCTTAGAGCAAAGGATTGTATGATGACTTAACAAGGAGGGATCAGAAGCTATCCAAACACTGCAAAACCAAACAAATGCATCATAGCCTGAGAATATTTTTAGATGATATACAAACATCAATGAATAGCAACCAAGGGTGACATGTTTCTGCATCTAAACAACTCTTGAAGATATCATACGCAAGATTTCTGCATTAAAAAAAAACAACACAACCTTTTTAGATGTTTTCTTGAGTTGTGTACCGACATTATCCCAGATGTTTACAACCATGTTAAAACTCAGAGAAATCTGTAATTTCACTCAAGGTCATGGTGCGTTTCATTTGGTCGCCTGTTGCTATAAATTCAGAGGGAGTCAAAGAGTGAAGTTGGTGAACAAGACGAAACGTGAATAAAATGTTGAAACATTGCCTCATATGTCAGAGAGATTTCCCAACACATCCTCTTATGAAAACAACGGAATAAGTGGATTGCGAGTGACTCCAAACACAACATGACTGTAGGAAACATAACAGGCACACCACACGTTTGTATGCTCGCTGTTTGGTTAGGTTTAAGCAAGAAAACAACTTGATTAGATTTAGGAAAACATTGAGGTTTGGGTTCAAATAACTACTGTAACACTGTTATTTTAGCAACTTCAGTCACAAATGTACCTATGTTACATAAGTAAGTTACATTACTAGATGTACATGATGTAACTCAAAGTTGACTTTTGAGTCTCACTCCCAACTCGTCAAATACTGATGCTTTTAGATAGCGGTCAACCTGACCTCAGTGTTACTATATTACTAACAGGAACTTTTACTATGTTAGTAAATGAAAATAACTGTTGACTTTTGGTTTCACATTGTACATGAACAGCAGTCTCCTCAGTCAAAGTGTTGTGCTTGTTAGGTCCGATCATCTGTTCCCGACCGTCCTATGTGGACTTTCTTGCTCTGTATACCACTTTGCCTGACTTCCTCCTTTGCTACTGTAATAATTACTACGGTCACTAGAGGTCACTGCCTAAAGCCTCATCTATGCTCCCCTTTACATAGATGCATCAGTTTCAAATGATTTAACCATTACTGCCCATATACTTCCATGAATCCTTCAGGTTGGCATGGATGTTTAGCAATACGACCACTAGAGGGCGCTGCTCACAGTCAAGTCGGTCTCGCACAGACCTCCACTTTTCCTTCGCCTCCGTCCAACTCGCATTTAATTCCCGTCCAACCTCCTTGTTGTCTCGTATAATCTCTTCTCAAAAAATTCCACCGTTTTTAAATCTTAGATCTTGTGGTCGTGTCTCGCTTGACTGACCCGTGACTAGTGGAGGTGCCGCTCCGTTAGTCCGTATCAGTAAGCTTTCAGAAAACAAGCAGGAATACAGAAACAATGAACACCAGTACGGACAGAAGGCTTTGTCCGTTTCTTCATCTGGTATCAAACATTGAGCATAAAGGAGCCTTAACAAGAAATGTCAGCGTAGATCGTAATAACCTGCTTTCACAGTCAGAAGACTGACAGAAGGAAATTCCCATGTCTCAAGCTACTTATGTTTTGTTTTGATTGAGAGTGACGAGTGACGGACAACCTTTATTCATTGTCTACAGTACATATACAGTTTGTTCAATACAACCACAAACATGTAATAAAAGTTCAACTTCAGTAACTCAGTCTTCTTCTTGCTCCCTCAGCCTCGTCAGCGGACCCTATATGATTCACCCATATTTGACTCCTTGTTCCTTGCGTGATTACATAAACAGACAACAATATAAACACCCCAACACACACAGGAAACACAGGGCATCCGCCTGACAACTAATCACCCTTAATTGTGTGCTAATAGTGAAAGCAATGCATGCGGAGGGGAAAGGAGGAGCACAGTGGGAAAGGGGGGGAAAAAGAAAATAAACATCGGCAATAGGAAGGGGAAAAGGGCAATTTCAACCGAAAAAATATTAATGTAATCAAGGCAAATTAGTAAGTTTGGGATAACATTCCTGTGGCACGGTGTGTTTATTCTGCAAGCCAGCAATGGAAAGTAGGTAGAGTCGAGAGGAGGCGAGGGAGTAGTTGGACTCACCTACCGAACTGCGCGAATGCTCGCACTGTAATTACCGTTATTTTCTTAACTTGATGCCGCGCAATTGTTCCTTTTTCGGTTTTATCAGGAGGGACTTCCGGCAAAATTTGTCAAATTCAGGACAAACAGCCGATGCGCTTCATTGAGAACTGTTTAGTTACTGTGACTGTCATGCCCATTCAGATGCAATGGTGTAGAGGAGGCTGAGACCACATCCTGTTTTGTTTGTGTGTGTGTGTGTCCCTGTGTGTGGACATGCATAACCTTCTGTGATACGCGCTTCCAATTTCAATCATCGACAATAGAAAGGCAGGATTGACAAAGTATTTTTTTGTCTCCAGGAAAACCAGGACAAGACAACACATATGGCATATCACAATATAACAACATGAAAATCTGAGACGATTTATAGATACATTGAGATATTAACCAGCTGTAGTTGCAAGCGCAGGTTGTTGTTGTTTCCCATAGAGACGGGAACTCTGAAAACAGTAACTCACAGATAGCAGAGGGGAGGAAGATGCTGCCTGAGATAAGCACCTAATGGCGAGCTTATACCAACAGACTAGTGAGTTGGTGCGCAAACCTTTGTGAGTACAGTTTTGCTGACGGTGTGAGTGGTGTGTGTGGGCGTGGGCGTCTCAGTCAGTTTTATGTCTCCCTTGTTAGCGGCGGCTGAGTGATGAGCGGCGGGGAGGCCACAGAAACACTGTGATGCTTAACTAAACAAGATGTGCTTTAGGGCTTGAACTGTGCACCGTCCCTCATCTAAAACACGAGAGCACAAAGCTGTCAGACGGACTCGTAACGCACACCTCCCGCTCCTCGATTACATACGCACTTGTGAGCACACGTGCAAACACACCAGTGACTCCTGTTTATTGAGTCGGATGTTAAATTGTCCCTCTGGCGAGGGAGCACAGAGGTTCCCGAGCGTTGAAACAGACTGTGCCTCGTGTGAAAGATATCCAAACACACGTCCAAGTTGGCTCGGGGGACGTTCCTGGAAGAGCTTGACCAGGCCACATCACAGATCGATCCGAGGCTCTGCCTGTCCAAGAGCTACAACAGTCCTTCTGAGTGCTGATATGAAAAGAGGCACTGAAGTCCTCTATGAAATTCACCGGATTTCCATTTAAGTACAGAAGTCTAAGAGGCACCTGTGGGCATATTTGTTTTCCTGAATATTGAAATCAATTCATTCTGCCTCGTTAACATGACTGGATTCTGTAAATACACTTAGTTATGTTTGACTGATCTGTGGAAAAACATGATTGATGATCTGGATTTCAGCAGAGAATATCTATTTTCTCCGTAGGTGGGAGTGAGGGTGGTTCAGGTTAGGTGGCTGAACATGAGGTGGTGTACGCAGTCACACAGCTCCCACTTGTGGTTGGACAAAACACAACTTTCCCCGTCCAGATTCCTCAGGCCTTCACTCGAGAGATACATAAAAAACTCTGTTGCTCCTCAGCACAACACAAACTCCAAAACAAATGGCAGAGATCGAACGAAATCACACGCCATCACTCTGCGTAAATCAGGTCTCAAGAGGGGAGGGAGAAGAGCCCATTTTGGAGGAATAAACCTCAATAAATGTTTCACAATGTGTCCGTTTCAGTCGGCAGGGGCTCGTTGTCAAACAGCATAAACAAATATGACGTAACCGGACTGGTGTAAAGCACGAAAGTAACTCGTCTGTGAATAATGAGTGGTCATGGTCTCGGTTGGTTTGCCGTCGATTGGAGGCAGATGTGGGAGAAAAAACAGCAACGCACGGGTGGCGTTATCTGGGTCAGCCTCACATGGGGAGAGACAAGTCAATCCAAACAGAGGGGTCCTCTCCGAAGCATCGCGTGACCCTCACCCGAGTCATGTTTCGTCACTGTGGCGTCTCCCAACGGCAAAAAACAGGGAATATTGGGTGTCATACAGAGGGCGTGTGGGTCAAGGCTGAGACTATATTTAGACAGTTTTTATTTGTATTAAAACTCTATAACATCGTCATGAAGGCAACCATTTGAAGAAACTGTAAAACACAGGAGTTAGGACAATTTCAAGATACTTAAAACAACCCAACAGAAGTATTTTTTTTTTTTTATCTCCTGGATTGTACAAAAAATTTAAGCATCATTTAGGAAAACTAATGAACAAATTATTTTTTTCACTGCACCTATACACGTTTTAATTAATCTTTACATATGCACATTATTTTATGATGCTTTTTATTAAACAGAAATAAAAATATAGAATACAAAATGGCAGATACATCAGAATATCCCACATGAAAGAGACTAATGTTAATGAATATGATACCACTGCTGTAGACAAAACATTAAAACATGAACGTAAAATAAAAATGAAGATTTAAGACAGAATATACATCTCTAACTTTTCTACAGGAATTTAGTGGAATCAACTAATCTTTTCTCACTAACTTCTATATCTAGTTTTTATTTTCAGACCACTTTAAAACGAGTTCTTTTGAAATGAGTTGGATAAATCAACTGTACGGCACTCAATCAACTTGATGAAATAAGATTCTAAAGAAACGTGATCAGCACACTGGCAGACTTCCCATCATGCATTGTGTGAGAGA
Source organism: Spondyliosoma cantharus (assembly GCA_900302685.1). Taxonomy (NCBI): domain Eukaryota; kingdom Metazoa; phylum Chordata; class Actinopteri; order Spariformes; family Sparidae; genus Spondyliosoma; species Spondyliosoma cantharus. The sequence continues at coordinate 15,583 of OMLP01014471.1, forward strand.
GCTAAAACTCTCCTGAGACCGTTCTTTTTTTTTTTATAGTTTAAAGAAGAAAATACATGATGAAAACTTGCTGTGTGTCTTTAAAACATTTCCAGATAAGTTATGATTGTTTGTTTTCACTAGATTGAAAATCTGATGTCGGATCAAAGTAAATTCTTCCTGTGAAATGAAAAGATAACTCTTCAAACTGGGGAAATGGAAAAGGACATAAAAGTCTGTTTGTAATGATGTTTGATGTTTGTAATGATTGTTAATGTGACTTTGCAGTGATGCCTAAACCATATTTTGATTTGGCCAACCAGAATGTTCTTTAAATATCTATGATCTGCAATTATTTTTATTTTATTTGCAATGTGAGTGCGGAACGTGGGATCCTTGTGCTCCATTTTAGCATCTAAACAATACAACACAAAAAAATGTTTGCCTTCTGCCCGTGTCCCACCAGTAAATTCTAGTTTAGCCCCTCCAGGGTAAAAGTCTGGGCACCGGTGTTTTCAGATTATAAATCATGTGTGTTTCTCAAGTTTATGACCAAGTCTCAAGGTTATTAACAGTTGGTTTCACACAAAAAAGTAAAAAAAAGTAAACACTTCAAACGAGATTTTGAACTAATTATTCAACCATAGTTAAGTTAACTCAAATATTTATGGCAGCAGTTGTTTAAACAGCCCAACATTATTTACGTTATTTACATTGCAGTACAGATTTAAACTGACTTCATCCTATACAGACGTTTTTCATACCATAAAACAGCTCCACGTGTATCCTCAGGACTTCTTTTATAGAGGAAAAAGTCCTACAAAAATAAACAAGCCATTACAAGTTCACACTTTGCTGAAACCATACCCCTCATAAATAACAAGGACTTTGTTACATCATGTTTAATATACCAGCCAAGGGTCACTGAGAACTGACAACGGTGAAACTCCACAGTGACTTCAGCAAGTTCAGAACCGCTGCTCGTACTCTGACTTCTACATGAAACGACACCGAGCGGTTGTTGTTCTAATAATAGCTTTAAATACATGTGGCGACACCTGCCAAGCAGATGTGGGTGTGGTTAATGACAATACGGGGCGAGTTTAACGGGTGGAATGATAACGACGTGGTCCGTAAACCCATCTTTACTGCCCCACCTGTGTTGGTTGTTGTCAGAATTTTACTTCATGTTTTCAGTGTGTTGGGCTTCACTACAAAGAGAGCATATCTTGTCTGGTTTTTACCACGTTAGGAACAATTTGTGTTGCCAACTAAAATTGGACATTATTCAAAAGAACAAAAAATACTTTATTGAGTAGCTTTCTTTGATGAATAACTTAGTGTACCTCTTTATAACTGCTAAAGATTAAACCAGTTGTATTTAAATCTGAAAGTAATTTTGCCCAATTTGGGGTTCATAACAAAATAATCAGTCATGAGAAAGTATTACTGCAGTTTTAAATGACGAACCACAAATTGTGTTGGAATAGTCTCAGGACAAAGTGATCTGTATTTTTTTTTACTCTTTAAACGGAGAAACAAGATTTAGCTTGTATGAGGATATGATTAGGTATACTTAAAGCTCCAGTTTGTGAGATTAATGGTAATAATATGCTTCCATTGGAGTATAATCACCTGAAACTAATAATTAAGGTATTTTAGTTTCTGTGGAAGGAGACATATCTAAAGAGGAAGTGCGTGCAGTCCCCCATGTTGCACCACCATGTTTCTACAGTAGCCTAGAAGGAACAAACCAAACGCTGGCTCTAAAGAGGACTTTTCCCGTTTCTCAATTCAGATCATTCAGTTTGCTGCGATCTGCAGCCTCACTGCTAGATGGCACTAAATCCTACTGGTCCTAAATAAATACATTTATGTGAACAATGGGTAAAATTACACAGTATGGAACGAGAAACTTGCCGCTTGTAGTTGTAATCCCAAATAAAGTTAATACCCAGCTCTGCAGAATGTCTCAGCGGTTTTCAATCCCATTTGTTTTGAGTTGGTAGAGACCAAAAACAGAGTTAAAAGAGGCTTTATAAGATTTTACCTCTTTAAAAACAGGTTGCAACTTGTCCTCATACCTAAACGACTGAATACGACTTGTCCCGGAACTGCATACCATGTACGACCGGCATCTTCATGGTCGTGAGCAAACGCACTTTATACTCCTTTACCTGACTTCCCCCTTCGCTGCTGTGGCCAATGGAGGTCGCTGCCTCACAGTAAACTTAAAAAGAGAGCTTGTACAGACGACCTATGTGTTTTTTCTGGTGTGGAATATCACCATAAATACCACGATTAACAGTTTTTCTGTACTGAAGTGAACAGAGAATTTGTCCTGTTTACTGTACTATGAAATATAATTCATTCAGTCTTATTAATCGATCATTAATGTTGCATAGTGCAAAAAAAAGTATTGTTTCCTTCCCAAAAAGTTTCTAGTTCCATTCATACTGAAGAATTTTTCAAATAGTGATGCATGATTACATCTGCCAGATTCAATTACAATCAGATCGAAGTTTCAGCATCCAGCTGTGGAATGAGAGGTTGAGATCCACAGCAGAGCTCATCTGGCCCGAAAGAATTGTCAGTTTCTTTTCCGGTTTCCTTGTGCACTTTGCTTTTTGCTTGAAATGCATTTTTGGGAAATCGTTCAAGGGTCACTGTTCATGGCGTCGGTAAACGCAGCCTCAAATGTTTCTGTTGGCATGGACGAGCATGTCAACAGGAGTTTGGCAGGACAAGAAGGGTCTGCACAACTCAGGCTCAACTTGTGAATCCACAAACCCGAGGCTCCACGGTGCACCTGACCTGCAGGAGGCGGAGGACGAGAAGGAGGTCTACGTTTAACTACTCGCTTTTTTCTCTTTTTGACATCCAGCCATCACTCTCGCTCCCTGTGGGGAGCAGAAAGGTCACAGCGAAGCCTTTCTTCTGGCTCGGGTTCTGCAACACGCGATTCTGGCCTCCAGGAGAACTCCTTTCTCTCTGGCACATGTTAAGGCGCTCTATCATCTCTCTCTTTCTTATACTCTCTCATACTCTCTCTGTGCTGTCAGATCTGTCTTCACAGGGACTTGTAAAATTACCTGGCAGGAACAAGTCAAAGCGCTGGACAGGACCAGTGTCCCCAGTGTCCCACAAACTTTTACAAACTTTTTTGTTTCATTAAAATGAAGAGTTCACTGAAAAGAGGTCCGCGTTTCTCTGCCAAAGGGTCAATTATTTCTGAACTTCTCCGCACAGTTACAAGGCGATTCAATATAAATTTATCCGATTCCAAACTTCTCTGAACGCTGGGTATTACATTTAATTTACTAAACATGTTGAAGCTATTGTGGCCTAATTGGTGAACATTTTTTATTTCATGTTCTTGGACGAGATTGACTCTTCGCCATCGGTTCTGACTATATAAGGTTTGCACTGTAATTGTTTTCACTTTGCTCTCTTGTAGAGACACAAATGGACAGCTGGTGCTTTCAGCCATTAGCTTAATGTGGAATAAATTAATATGTGATGCAATCTCAGTCCACAGCACAATAAGCTATATTTCATCGTAATGGACACACAGAAGAATGATTTTATGCGATGCCTAGTCTTCAGAACCTTTCCAAAAATAACATATTTCATTCTTTTACACACAGTTTGCTGCAAAAGTGCGTGTTAGCAAACAGCTGCAGCTGTTAAAGAGCAACATTGACATTCATTTGTAGTCGTGTTTGTGTAAACCTGATGAAAGTACATCCAATATTCACTGTCTGTTTTTTTTGTGGTCTATAACAACTCCTCGGTTCTCACTTCTTACTTTACAGCTGCACCTAAAAACATTACATTTCCGCGCTGGCCTGGCTGCTTTACGCCTCTATATAACTGAAACACAGGAGGGAGTGACCCGCCATGATTTTAGCAGAAACTATAAAATACTTGACAAAGGACAGCAGAATATGTCATTATGTTTAATGTCTCTTTTGTTGTATACGCCCACTCTTTAAAATATATGTTTCACAAGGTGAAGCCGTTTCAGTTTAATGCCCATAATTTGGCTGTTTCATGTTATAACGCCACAATCACTCGTCAGTTTGAAATGTGTCGCATGTCCTTCCACCGAGGAGACGGACACGGACAATAACATACAGCAAACACATGCACATACAGACGAGTAGGAAGGCTCACTGAAACTCACATTATCAGGTGGAAGAAGAACTCAGATCCTTTTGTAAAAGCAGAAATAACACAATTTAAAAATACTACATATTAAAAAATAACATTAATTGAAATGAAATGAATGAAATGAAATGAATGAATGAAATGAATGTGCTGTAAAAAGCAGGAAAGAGTGTAGATATCTTTAGTGCAAATATTAACAAATATAACTCAACTTCGCTACAAACAAACTACAAACTTGCAGTTGATTGCTTGTACTACATTTAAAAATGTCAGGAATCCGAGAATTACCAAGCAAAGTACACTATTGAATTTAAGTTGTACTTGCTAAAAGTTTAACAACTTAAAATTATTAGTCTACTTAACTTTGGTAATTTTTGGTTCCCTCAATTTTTTAAGTTAATGTCACTGTGTCAGATTTTACAGTGTATACTGTGCTACAGTAAAATAGAAATACCACAATGTGAAAATACTCCATGAGTCCTGCATTTAAAAGGATCAAGTATTATCAGCTTGATATATTCAAATATAAGAAGTAAAAGTACTCATAATGCAGAATGGCCTCTTTAAGTATAACATTATTGTACTGTAAGTTATATTGACGGGGTATTTTTAATACTACTGATGAGTTCAGTTGTATTACTATATTTCATGGCAGAATAAAAGATAGTATTTGTTTGCTGGGTGGAAGGAAAGTGACTGAGTTCCTCCAGCAGCAGGTAGAGGGCAGTGTTGTATAAAACCTTGTCTAACACACGATGACGCTCTCATCTGTGTAAATGTATTGGTGCTCTCGTCCGCTGGTCCTTGAGCTGTCAGCAGGTTCAAACAGGCCTTAAGCAGGTTTAGATTTATATATAACAGAGTGAGTGGGTCTTTACTGCACTGTAGAATTAGCCTGCAGATACGTCCGCTACAGCAGTAATGTACATAAATGGTGATTAAGAGCACATGGAGAGAACGAGCTGGCTGTGAAGCTGAAGTTCCATGACAACACTTGTTATGTGTGTGTTGTAAATCTGCAACAAATGATCTGACATGTCAGTTTAACGGGGATGTGAATGCGAAAGTGAATTCTTAGGTGTAACCTCAAGAGGAAGAAACGGGGAAACGACTTGATTAGAAGTTAAATTGATCTGGTTCACTTTTGACAGACTTATTAAATATATTTACATGCCATTAAATGCACCAACACATTATTAATAGTAAATGTAGGCATTCATTCATATAAAATCTAACAGGTGAATATTTCTATTAGAATGGATGATACAGTATTAATAAAAAGAAGGTACAGAAATGTGGAAATACATTGGGGAAAAATGCAACATGTTAATAAATTAAATACATTTATAAAGAAATTGGGAAATTAAATGGGAAAGTAAATAAATAAGATAAATAATACAAAGGTAAATAAACAAACAAAAATATAAATTTATGTCTGAGTATATTAATCAATGCCTACATGTATTTTTACTTTTGTTGTCGGTGCATTAAACGGTACATTACATACATTTTGGGCTAATGATGTATTTCCTTATATATAAATTTTTTGACAGTTTCAGTCTTCATTACAAGAACACTCGTGTGAAACTATAAATATACTGATATAGTTTTGACACACAAAATGTCAAGAAGTAATACATTATAAATAAACAGAGCTGAACCCTTTCACATGACCCCGTGGGGAAGCAGACGTAAACAAAGTGGAGCTTAGTGTGATGCAACAACTTGCTGTAGTAACGTGCTGCGGTGAGAGAAAAACAAACAAACATCAGCAGATTGTTTTTTCTTTTCTTCAGGGAGATTTGAGGTGAGACTTGAGGTTTTAGTCAACAGTTGTATGCTAGCTAACATTAGCCTCAGGGGCTACAATGTTTACTGTTTCTTAGCAGCGCCGTCAGCTGTTCCAGGATGCCTCCTGTTGTTGTGGTCTGATTTGGAAAGTACAGATGTAATCATACACATTTAAAATCGTAGCAATCTGATCATTGGGGCGGTCCAATGAGTCTGTGAGCAGTTCAGGACGCTTAAGATTGGATCAATAAATCCCTCACATTACTAACCAATCTGTGCTGAACAGCGTGTTTTCAACGGGAACTACACTCGTATACATAAACAGAATATAATCAACATTAAACTGTATAAAATGTATGAAAACAGAGAACAATGACACGTCTGGTGAAACACAGTCTGCTGCATTTCACATTGCAGCAGGTTCTGGACTTCAGAATCTGACATTTCCCGAGGTGACCTGACTGATTTCTCCCCCTAAATAACTGAAACACAGGAGGGAGCGACAGGCCATTATTTTAGCTGAAACAATAAAATGCTTCACAGACGTGGGACAACAGAATATATCACAATGTTTATGTCTTTTTTTGTGTGGTCTTAACCTTTAAAATGTATATTTCAAAAGGTGAAAACAGCCATGATGTGATTGTCATTTTAATGTCACAATCATTCACAAGTTCGAACCGTGTCAACATTTTTTATTCGACTCATATATTGTAAAGCCAGCACTAAAAATGTGAGGTTTTATTTAAGAGGCGTCATTAGAATGTCATTAAATGTCATATATTGTTGCTGGATTTCCAGTTTTAAATTTCATGGCTTTTGCGTTGTAAAATTCTCACATTTCCACTATAAAAAATGTGATATTTTTTATTCAAGAAACTCTTACGCTTGGTCAGTAACTAACATTTTGAATGTCATGCTCAGGGGTGAGTCTAAAAAAAAACAAACACAGTAAAGATGATTACCGTTAATGTCTTTGGCAGTCGGCGCTGTAACGAGGCCCGTTCGCAGCGTCGTATTTCCTCGGACCTGTTTGGCAGTTGTCTCTCATTTCGTGGTTGCAGAACATCTCGAGGGAGCCAACGGTTGGATTAGATACATGAGAGAGCCACCCAGGCTCCATCATCACATTACACAACACTCAGCAAGCGACGTCTGGTTCAGCTCAAGTCAAAGTGAAACTGATGGAGACCATTTTCCCCTCGTCCAGGAGGGATGTTGCATGGAGGAGCGTAGGGGTGGTGGTGGTGGCGGTGGTGGTGGATGGATGGAGGGGGGGTTCG
>OMLP01014473.1:5417-26963 GCA_900302685.1 Spondyliosoma cantharus
AGAGGAGTTGCAGGGTCGTCGGCTATGGGTTGTGAGCCTGTCATAATAACAACCAACAATGTGATCATTTCATTTCCTTTTCACTTACACATCACCTCACTTCACATGAGACAGCACACACAGACATGGGGACAAGGTTAACGTTGGGCCCCATTTATTTCACTCTAACAATGACTCTAAATAGCCTTTCAAAAGCGAGTGAGGAGGGAGACAAAAATAATCGAATCACACAATTACTGCTGGGCTTCATTCTATAGTTAAGTGCATTTTTATTGTGTAACGTTTCTTTTTTCCCCCCTCCGCCCTCTCCCACCTCTTCCCCCCCTTCTATTTTTCCTGCCTCCCTCGGCAAGCGTTCTCTCCCTGCCACTTCTCATCTAATATGGCCGTAATTGGGTTTGCTTGTACAAATCAGATTTCAGCAATTGGGTTATCCTCCTCTGAAATTGGAGAGGTCTCTGGGCTGGCATGGGTGGAGAGTTAATCTGCTTTTGTTAAGCCCTCCTTTTGGTGGCCGCGGCTGTGCCAGTTAAAGCGTTTTACCTGTCACTGTGGACATGGCTCGTAATTTACCCCCCTCTTCAAAGAAAAGGAGGAAAAAAACCTCCCTCGCACGCACACAGTATACAAATCCAGCCATCTGCTCCTCCTCGTGCAAATAATGACATTTGAATCGAGCATTAACAGGCTTAATTACTTTAAAATTGTCATTTTAATTTACACTGATATAGTATTGATCACACAAGCAGAGATTAAGGCCCTCAGTGGAGCGGTTGATGTGGAATTAAACAGGGCCAGGTCCTCCTGGGGCCTGCCTGGCCTGTCCTGCCGCAGCCAGAAGAGGAATGACATCCTACCCCTAATGAACTGGCAGCATGCGCAGACATGAATTTCAGGCCCCGCTGGAGAAGGAGGGAAATAATGGGGTTTGGGGAGCCATGGCGGGTTATTCATTCACTGCCATGCACCAATTCTCCTGTGATTCATCCCCAGGCCCCCAGACCCCCACTGCCTGTTTGCCTGCCACATTCAGCCCGCCTGACCTTTCTCCCGCCTAAGTGTATATATATATCGCCTCCCTCCTCCGGGAGCACCTTGCCCCATACCTGGTATCATGTACAGAAGGAGGGAGTGGCATGGAGAGCAAGGGTGAGACACTTCCTGCGAGCCACCAGCCTCTAATCCAAATATCCCCCCCCCTCCCTCCAGTGGTGGAAGTGTCGGTCCGTGATTCTCTCTCTCATCCGGGCTCACCGGCCTGTCTGAAGAAGACGACACTTTCCTGGGAATTGATCTCCTCACTCGAGGCCGATGTCACGCACAACTGGTTAATATCAGGGGGGAAATCGTTACATTAAATCCAAGCAATTTCTCCCCGGTTTGAGGAAAGCCTGTGCCTGCCAGGGTAAGCGCTGTGTTGTGGAGTAATTATAGCAGTGGAAACAACCTTTTGACACCTGTCTCCAATGAACACACTCAAACAATCACACTCCACACAAGTGCTTTTAATGACTGTCTAAGAGTGAGGGGCTGATAAGAACAAAGTCGGGGCTGTGTGCAGACACAGGAAGGAAGAGTATTCCAAGACATGTGCTGTCTGACATGATACAATTCTACTGAAAATCACTGTTTGACTTTTTACCCACTGTAATCATTTAATTTTATGATGCTTAATTTTGTGAGACAATAGTTAAAACTTTTCTTTTTGTGTGAACAGAGCAACAGTGTGCCATTGAAGAAGGACTGTTTGTTGATGTATCTCGAATCAGATGTCACTATCGCGTTAAAGTTTAAAATCTCTACCTAGATGGTAGAGCAGGCCGGCCATTAATTGTAAGGTTGGTGGTTTGATGCTCAGCTGCCGTCGATGTGTCCTTTAGCAAGACCCCTAGTGTAAAAAATTGCATACTAGGTGTTCAACTGAAAGGCTTATTCCTCTTTTCTTTTTCTTTTTTTTAAAAATGTGATCATTGTGCGCATAGTAACTAAAAATGTATTGGCTCCTGAAATTTAGTAAGAGCTGAGAATTTGAGGCCATAATATAAATATCAGCATATAGACAACCCACAGCAATCATGGTAGTAACTCAACATATCTTATGTTGTTTGCTCTGCTCCTCATCTCTAACTTTCTTGTTTATCTCCACTCTGGGCTGTCAAGAGCTTTAAAAATGATTTATTGAATTGAGTACACATCGTGAAATCACAATGTGATGGCTCAGTGGCTAAGTCAAAACAAAACTCGAGTCTATGCCTGTCCTTGAGCCAGTTGACTACCAGTGTTCCCTAAAACAGCCCAAAGGTCTCAGAGCAGATTGAAAGAGGAGGGAGGGGATCGTTTGTGAGGTCCTCATTTGATTGCATTACCTGCGCCTGGATGCCGAGAGGTGGAAGCCATCTTGACAATGAAGGCTAAACAAAACAACAACCTCTTCTCTCTCTTGGCTGGCAAGTCCCCATGACAGATATCAAGATGCCTCCAATACACGTAATGGACTTGGCAAGACCTGGGTCGGCTGGGCTTGGGCCTTCCACTCCACTCTGTCATCCAATCACCTTATTCTAATGCTATTGCATTGTTTAGTCAACCAGCTGTCCATTTACATCAACCCATAACCACACAGCCACACCACAGAGGCACTTAATAGAATTAGCAGGTATTGTGCAGCACATTTTAAACACATAGCCTTTTTAAACACACACACTCAGTCACTCCACCTCCCTCCCTGGGCTGATGATCCCCCACTTGCTGTCAGAGTAATGGCATCACAAGCTCTGCCTTTCTTCTTTCACTGCCATAACTCCATACCCTGCCCCCCATGGACACTTTATTCAGATCTTTTAAAGTGTAGCCAATGTTGTTGTCATGTTTATGTTATGTGCTACATATTAACAGCTCATAAAGCACATTTGTTGCATTATTAAATCATTTTTAACTCGCTCTTCATTAGGAAATAGGAAGCTGATGCTCTCTGCCCAAACAGCCGGTTAATTATAGGGCTCATAATTTCCTAATCTGATTTTGGGGAATGTTTGTGAGTCTGTTCGGCTAGGCAGCATATAAATAGACAAACAAAAATGAAACAGCCACATGGCTGGGAATTTGCAGTCATATGCCCTCTTTTGCCCTTGACTGAATGCATTGTTTTCCTTCTCAAACACCAACACTCCATTGCCATCTTTCCAAACAAATTAGTCTCATATGCTTTTCCTCCCTTGTGAGTAACAGAGAACAACTTCACATCAAATAACCCCAAAATTGTCTTAGGGCCTCATTATCTAATGATATGAATTGAGGCATGTGTACGTTTATTTGGAATGACTCATCTGTGGGGTCAGGGGAAATGAGCAATACCTTTGTCCGCTAGCAGCCACCCCCTGTTAAACTATTACCTATAAAAACAGCCATACACTCCCAGTCAGAGGGTGTGTCCCGCCCGGTGTAATAACGAGGGCCTTCCTCCTTTTCCCATTCCTCGGCAGATTGATTTTTGTAAGGAAAATTAATGCAGTTGCTGTGAGGTTCTGGAGGTCAGAGGTAGACAGGCCTCAGCAGATGAGGGGCGTTGCTGGGCAAACGCAAAGGCAGCGTGCGGCTACGGCATCTCCAGAGTCTGCCTGATGAAACTTACTGTACGTTTGTTTGAGGGCGGAGCGCGCAATAGCTTATGATGTATTGTCTCAGCGCTGTTTCATGCACACACCAAAATGCATCTCCTATGATTGATCAAGCAAATATACAGGCTCATATATTGACTACAATCACTCACACCAATGTTGTTTGGGTGTGTTGCCCTTGTTGTTGTATGTATATCTGTGGTCTTGAAAGCAGCCCAACGGTGGAGAAAAACATATGGTTTCAATTCCTGTACGACTTCATCCCAGAAAATAACCAAATGGTGTCTTATAAGCAAAGCATAACCATATTTCAGTGAGTAATGCTGCCCAAGTGGGAACCAATCTAACACAAAGGGTGCCCCAGTCAGCAGGGTCCCTGCACAAGTTCAAGCTACAAAGGCACCCTGTGTGCACCATGCTGTAGCTAATTACCAGCTCATTAAAGAGCCCTCTAATTAGATTGGATGTTATGCTCTTTCAGTTAAATTTGTGCTCTTAATTTTAACTGGCTAATTAAATTTCTGAAAAGAAAAAAAAACACATTTCAAAGCACTCTTTGGCCAGCTGGAAATGAGGCTTTTCTCAGAATGCTTAGCTACCGAGAGTTGAATCTTTTCGTCTATGGATAATTGTCCGAGAAAAGATCCAATATTTCTGGTAGCACAGCTGGTTGACTGTCTAGACCTGTATCGGGTTCCCCTGCAAGTTGAGATAAAAATGTGCAGTAAAAAACAGAGTTGAAATGGGCTTTTTTTGTACAGCAAAGATGTAGTCTTGTCAAACACAGGTGTACATAATCAAATAATACCTGCACTGTGCTGCATTAACTGTTGGAGCAGAGCCTTCATTTGTTATTGGTTCCACCTATGTATTGGAGGAAAATGTTTTTGACACACTGTTCTAAACAAACTAGACTGAGAAGTCAGCAGAGCTGATGATAAACTAGGGTTTTATCTGTGCTGTTTCTTATTAGAAATTAGGAATTCGGTTTGTGTTTGTAACTCCCATCTGATGCACTATCCTACAATAAAATGTGTATGTGGCTATTCACAATAGTTGACTGATGCTTTCTGTGTTGTTAATGAACAAGTACACTTTCAGAAAATGAATGAAATAATTATTTTTTATTGACATGTACTATAGTATGCCTATGAAATAAAATTTCATGATCACTGTCTCCCAGCTAGCAGTAAACTAACATTACACACAGACAGCTAACTCTTCTCTGCTGTGTTTGTGTATAGTCTGCTGTATTTACCAACAGACCAGTTCAGGTTGTAACTTTGTACAGTATCAAGTCCGCTAACTTTATTTTTTCGGACGGCTTAGTTGAACTGTGTACGCTAACAAATTGGGTAGGAGCTAGCAGTCAGTCGTGGTTTAAGGTTGCCATTAATTTGACAACAGATGGCTTGTAGAATGGCCCGCTGGCTAGTTAGTTAGCCAATAAAAGCCTAAGACCAGCAGTTAGCTAGCAGACTCTACTTCTCATGCTATACGTTTTTTGGAATGTAAATGAAGACTAGAGCTGTTAGTGTGTCACAGTAACAAAGAAAAAATGTACCCCTTCAGACTATTCACATTTTCATGTATTTATAAAATGGCAATTTTTTGGCAATGGCAAGTAACCGGTACATAGCCTGGGCAAATGCTGGCCACTACAAAAACCTTTTTACCCTTTTTTTGTGCACAGCAACTGATGGCACTGCAAAGCTAAAGTCAGGGCTATTATTGAGACAAATTAGTTCTCAGATGTAACAGATGCACTGTACATTGCTTATTTTTCTCTGCTGCCTCGTGACCTAATGATATACAATACAGTACCACCTGGTCATCTGTTGAGCACTTAAAGGGGAGAGACCCAGGAGCCTTGTTGCAGATCTGCATGGGCCCCTCCAAATCCTCTTTTCTTCCCACATTTCTGTGGGTGTGATATTTACAGGAGAGCAGACGTTGGTCTGCTGCCACTCTTGCCCCTGGCACCGGACCTCTGCTCGCTCACATCTTAAAGCTGTCTTTCAAGAGGGGCCACGGGAAAGGCCGGATGCTGCGATTGTACGGATAAAAAAGAAACATCTGCGCAGGAAAAGTCCTCCGTTGTTCACTCTTTTTTATTTATTATTATAATAATACAATAAGAGGAAAAAAACCCATGACATAATTTCTTGTTATCTAAGAAGCTGAGGCTGCATTTACATTTGCTTTTCATGCAGCGTCCATGTGCTCTTAGGGGCGATGCACTGGAGTATAACTAAGCTAGCATGGAGGATATCCAACCATTTAAATCAAGCCTCTGGGAATTTTACATAACACATCATTGGCGAGCATTGGTTTTTACATAAAGACAAAGAGGGCCACAAAGAGCCACCGGACGGGCGTCTTAGCCTAAGACGAGCCGCTGCGTGTGTTTTTGCAGACTCCTCTAAAGCTTCACGGTCCTGTGGTCACTGTTGTGCTCAGAGAACGCCTCTGCTCATACCCAGACAGAAAGCTGCTTATTTTTTTTATACATCTAGAGGGGGAAAAATTATTTTTCTGAACGCGACCTCAAAACTGAATCCTCTGCTCTGATGGGGTGACTTCTCAGCTTGATCTTCAGACGAGCTCTCTCTCTCTCTCTCTCTCTCTCTCTCTCTCTCTTCTCTCTTTCTCTCTCTTTCTGAGGAGATACTGTAGACCGCCATCGATTGTCCCTGAGTCGTGGAAGCTGTCGTATTTTATAGATGTTTCACGAGATGGCTCATGATCTAGACGATGTTGCCTTCATTTGGGAAGAGTTGTGTTTGTACTAAGGGAGGAGGAAGGGCTCTTGATACAGAGAAATGAGGACCTTCCTGATAAATTCGTCTCACAAGTGACAAAGTAATGTCACTTAGATGCAGCAAACTAATATATTTCATTATGGGACTCAGCAATAGAGCTGTATCTCATTGGGCAGCCAAGGATACCACTTTGTCATTACAAGGCCACATGAGCAAGCCACAGGCAGCGTGGGATGAGGACAGAATCAGAGCTGCCTCTGGACAGAAGCTGACTGATTACTTTTCCAGCTGACATCACAGCTCTGACAGCCATCCCAAGCATCCTTTGGGAGAGTTGAGTTTGCTCAATACTGATTATTTGACATCGAAAGTTGCTTATGTCACTGATCACTTCACCCCAGATGTTGACTTGTGTGTGCTTCTCCTCTACAAATGCAGTTAAATGTTAAAAAGTGTTCATTAAAAGCAAGTAGACAAGTTTTGCTTTCGGCCGTTATGAAAAACTTTTCAAACTTCTTTACATTCTTTATTTAACCGCAGCAATCAGTTAAAATTATATTGCTTCCATTCTCCATACAAGCCTGTATGATCCTAATTCAATCAATTCTTTCACAAATGAGGCCACATGAATAGGCGTAATATTAAATCAGATAATAATATAGATTGATGAACAGTCCATGACAACATTAGCAGCCTTTTCCAAAATGCAGAGATGAAAAAAAAAATCAATGAGCTCAAAGACCTGTCATTTGCATGGGCCTCTTCCCCTAATGGGAATACTTTTACAGATGGGGAATTACAAGTTGAAATATTCTTTTTGATTATTGGACATCCATAGCCAAATATGATTTACATTAATGAGCATAAGTATATTAAAGGCATTTTATCCCCCAGCATCCGAAACAATTGAATAATGGCTCTGGCAACCAAGCAGCGGCCTGCGAAAATGGAGAGGAGGTAATGTCACTTTAATTACTAATGGATACCTCAATTGTTCTGACTTTGATTTTTCATCTTTGGGAACAATCTAATAACGCAAATATTCATCATCTTCATATCCCCTTTTAAAACGATGATATTGTCAGGACCAGACAGCTTAATTATTTAAAGAAAGCGGCCTTTTACTATGTTGGCCTCCAACACCAGCGGTTTATTTGAAGATTGCTTTGAAAACATTATTTTCCTGTGAAGAAAGAAGAAAGGTCTTTTCATGCCCAATTGCAGATGTCTGATACACTTAATGCTGACAAGCTGACCTTGTTAGTGGGGGAAAGTCATAAAATTTCCTGGAGAACTACAAGTGTCATTGGATAAATGGCACATCCTGTTTTAGTATTAGTTGCGGTTGTGTCATAATTAAATTGCGCCGTGCAGTGTTTTGACGTGAGCTTTATTACAAAGTTACAGAACAATCTTACATAGCTATGTCTAAATCATTGGGTTGGTTTGACCTTAAAAGTGTTCTACTTGCTTTTTTTCAACTGCTCTAGTCAGCTTCAATTCACCAGAGCCTGCGACACAACAAAGCAGTCCTGACATTACTGTTTAATTAAGTTAAAACACTCTCTTAAAAACAGAAGATACATAATATTCATACAAGGTCCTTATGACCTTGTGAGCCATTGAAAATATATTGCTTGTGTCTCCATGGTAATATGCGATACCATCAACATACTGCAGCTTGTCAGAATTTCTCTAAACTATAATAAGCATAATAGTGTTTATATTAGTTCTTCATTACCTTCTTATTAGTCAGGAGAATCCCAGAGCTTTATATAAACCAAGAAAAGCTCAGAAAAAGCTAGCCTGACCTCTGCTCCACTTCACTCGTGTTATGTTTTGAGAGCCAATAACCACGTAGTAGTCTTTTGTATTTTTAGTTCTCTTGAAATTGTAGTATCTAACATTTTAAATGTCCTCTTACCAGTCACATCCCTTGACTGTGCAGTGTGAACTAATTTGAACAAGATGAAAGTTTAGCTGATTTCATCTTTTGTTGGTAAACTATGCAATGGGCATAGTGTGTAACTATTTTTGGTGTTCTGTTAACCAATTTGAATTTAATGGGTTAAGGAATTGGAAAAAATATATCAATGGACTCAATTGACTCGTGATTACAACAACTGTCTGTTTAGAGTTGAGGAATGACATTATCAGGGTCATTTTTTTTAAACTTCATAACGCTCCCTTCAGACTCACTGTAGCCATTATACAACTGTTACCACAGGCCAAGCAGTACAAATTAAGCTAATTTGGAGGTGACTTAAACCTGCATCCTTTCTAATAGTCAGCAGGGGCAACTCCAATGGTATCAAAAAGTCTGATTGTATGTAAGCTTATGGGAAAATTACAATACTTCCCACTTGATTTATTACCTCAGTAGAGAGTTTCCTAATTAGTTTTTTGTCTCAATCTTCAGTTTCAATTCTTCTTTAGTAGCGCATGATGTTCATTTAATAAATTATGGTCCGATTTGGAGTGAAGTAGACCATAAATCTGGTTATGCCTTTGGGCATGTCTACCTTGTGATTTACAACTCAATACTGCAGTATGTCCTCGGGTTCTCAGTCAGATCCAAATACGGTCAATGGGTGACATTGCCTTGGGTTTACACCTGGGCCAAAATCAGGTTCAGAGTCCAGTAATATGTCAGTAACCTTAACTTTTCGTTGCCTGATACTTGAATGACACCAGAAGGGACAACATTTTAATCTGGCGAACATCCATCACCACTGGCTTTAGCTGATCTCATATGTGGGTTGTGCCTTTGTCAAGCTGCAAGCAAAAACACCCTCACCATGGCTTCATTTAATTCCCTTTCACTATGAATTTACAGACTGCTCTGCCATGCAAAGGACAGCCTCCTCAAGAGGTCAGTGGCAGCAAAGGCCCCACAGGTGTAATCCCATTTACTTTGATCCTCTGTTTTTATGTCCTCGTTAAAAGCTGCTGAAGTAGCAACATGGTATTAGTAAATACGCAGCTAGAATATATATGAGCATTAATCATTCTTTGTAGTGAACAGGCCACTGCTACCTTTCTGGAAATAGGGGACTGTGCAGAGATGATGCATTGAATTTAGATCGTTATTCTTTAATTAGGATTGGAGTCATACCGTACAGAATGTATTACACTAAAATGTGCCCCACCACATTTATTTATTATTGATCTATCAGAAGAAATTTATTCAAACCACCCATTCTGAAAAAAAGAGCGGAGGTGCTGTTACCGTGTGTATCAAACATTTTTAACAAAGTTATCAAACTCTTCCGTCTGCATTATGCTGAAGAAGCCATTGATGTGGTCTAGAGCAAAAAAAAACCTCCAGGCATTATAAGAAGCTCTTTCAAAGTCTGAGTCATATCATGTATACGCGTATTCACTTTTCTTTTTTGTTGAATGTCATTGCTGTGATGGTTTTATTGCTTTAGACCCCTCTGCCGGGCAGGTTAGAGGAGCGACTGCACGACTGATGAGCGTGGCAGGAAATTGGCAGATGGAAGCATCCATTTCACCGCTAATTAGGGGGTCCAGAAGCCCGCCGACTGACAGGGTTCAACTGGGCAATGTAGTGCCTGCCAGCTCCCATCCCGTGCGCTTTATAAAACGCTCTTTAATTCCCCGGCACAATATCATTAACTTTGTAAGTGGATGAACACAATGGACAAGCAATTTAATTAACTTCTACCATTGAATGTTGGAGGGGAGACTAAATGAAATTAATGCACAATATTTCCCAGCGAGGCAGCCAACCTTGGGAGTGGGTCTGGATTGTTGGCAGGTCAGGCGCTGCCCTGGGTTTGGCCAATTATGCCTTGTTTAGACCCATCCATAATATTTTCCTCAAAGGAAAATAAAATCAGTGGTTTTGAGATCAATCATGAGCGCATGTCGCTCTGCATTCTGGGAGATTTTAGAATAATGAAGTGGAGGCCCGGAAACACTCTGCCAAAAGAAGTCTACAGAGCTAAAATAACAGGTATCATAACTGATCTGTATGGCAGTGGGGGTTCACTTGAAATAGACAATCAATAAATGGATGGATTGAAATTTGGTTTTGGGAAATTCAGTAAATACAGTGGTTTCTGATTGTGGATCTAGGGATGGCAATGTTGGATGGTCTGTCAGTCCATCACTCTGGAGAACATGAATGTATGTACAGAATGTCATGGTAATTCACCCAATAGCTGTCAATCTAGACCAAAGGAGGAACTCTTATGTCCCCAAGAATCACCTCACAAGTCAGAATGTTCACTTATTCAGTGAAATGTCTCTACGTCTACAGGAGTCAACCCTGACTTTCTAGCAGACTGACAATTGTGATGATAGTAGAGCACCTAACAAGGATTTTTGGGGCCAATGCCGATTACAATCGATATGGGTTGTAAAAATTCCCAATATTGATATATTGGCCAATATTCACACACTTTCTCTTCTCAAATATGGTTATCAAACAATTGACAAAGATGTATAATGGAGGCAGAACATTTTACAGTTTGTCAGTAACAATATTAATGCACTGGTAACTTTAATAATCAGAAACCACCACAAGCCTTTTTTCTGAATTATATTCTCTAAAAAAAGGTTTTCATTTTGCTGCATATTGAACAACATATACACCCACACAATATTAACCAATACTAGCTGATGCTATTTGTCGGGCTCTAGTTCAGTGTGAAATGTTGATCAATCCATTCATCATCAGGTCAAAACTTTAATTTGCCCAGTACTTTGGTTTATCTATGATTTAATTATGTATTTGGTTTTCTTTGCAATAACCATTACGGCCTTGCAGAGCTGCTAGCATGCCTAAAGAATCTTAGTCTTGTTGGTTTTGTAAGCATATGTTACAGAATTATTATAGCACTTCTATATGAGAGCTTTATCTGACCATATTTTGATGCTGCAGGTCAGTAGTATCCACTGTAGCCACAATTCCAGTCAAAATGAGGTTCAGGTGGTCTGGATTTGCTCTTCTTGTTTTAATTGTAAGGGATCAATACCAGTCCTGCTTTACCATGTAAACCAATTTTCTTCCAAGGTTTGCTCATGAGGTCCCTCATGGGGACAGCGGAAGAGCATTAAGCGGAGTAAGCAAAACTTAAATCTTAATTATTGTGAAATAAATTAGTAAATTTATGTTAACATGTTTCCTTTTAGTATATCATCAAACAGTCTAATTCCTTCCCTCCATTCTGTACCTATACCCCCCGAACATACACACACAAACACACACCCCGGAGACAAGGGCTCCTTCAGGACGTGACGGATGGCTCCAACACTCAGGCCGCTTTCAAATCACAGGAAGTGACAGAGGAAGTTTTAATGAGAGTTTTGTCTGTGTATCCAGTCAGGCCTTCCAGGCAGCCGATGAATAATAGACACTGTGGCTCAATACTCTGAATACTCAATCAATGGCACTGGGAGAGGGCCTTGGCAAACACATATGGCAGCCCAGGGTGGGCGGTGGGCTCAGGAGGGGTAGAAAATACTAAGGCTTCTCCATCTGTATCTCTGGGCGGAAAAAGCACGCCATCTCTATTGATGCTGCTCACTTTTGTGCCGGGGTGTTTTCCTTGCCAGGGATGACAAACAGGCTGTTTGTGCAGTATTGGAGATTTGTGCAGAAAGGCTCCTGTGAAGGTGCTCTTTTAGCCCCCAATCCTGCATATCAATGGCTCCCTTGCTGGGACACAGAAGGTTGATCATGATATGTGGATTCTTACATTCAGTGGCTGTCAGAGCACAGAGCATGCTGCTCTTTTGTCTGCCAGAGGATTCAGCCTTTACACTTTGATTTGGAGTATGTTTAGAATGTATGAATACTGGTGCTTAGTGACTAATGAGGATATCATGTACCTATTAGTCAGAGCTTATGTCTCTGCCTCCTCCTCTAAGCTGTTTTGACGCAGCATGTATTTCTGATATATCGCAACACCATTTCGTCATGACAGCACATCTGATTGACCTTTTCCGATAAGACTGTGTGTGTGTGTGCTGTGCACACGTGTGTTGTTTTTTGTAGTCATGTTTCTATGTGCAGCTTTATGCGGACATGTGGCATCACTCGTGATTTGACAGATGAGGGGACTCTGGGGATTTCTGAGCAATGAGATATAAACTGGAAAACAGCCCGTTTTGTCCCTGCTGTCTGGAGGGCAAAATGCCACAGAAAACCCAGAGGAGATATTTCTCTGAGGTGGCCGTAACAAGCCTGTAACACTAAGATCCTGGTACTGTATCGCCTTAGAGGAAATGTTGTTAAAGGGTATTTCTGTGGTTGTACAAATAACATTATTTTCATAGTTCTGGCCATTTGATTTCAGCCTGTAATGAGACTCTATTCACTAAATACATTTCTAAGATCTTGAAACGTCAACATTTTTAAAAGGAATGATAATGATAAAGATTGTCACCCAAATGGTTTGTTGCTGAAAATCGCATTTTACATAAAGACTTAAGCTTTGTTTCAGCTTAGACCTACAGTAGTTGTACGCACATTAGGGCCGCTGGTTATTTTCCTTATTGATTAAGCTGCAATTTTTTTTGTCGATTAATAGTTTGATCGATAAGATGTCAAAAAATAGTTTAAATTACTGCTAGTTTTTTTAGCAGTCCAAAGCTACGAGATATTCAATTAAGAACAATAGTAACAATTATGAATTACATTTACATTTAGGGCATTCAGCAGACGCTTTTGTCCAAAGCGACTTACAATAAGTGCATTTGTCTCAAGAAAGAAGCCACAACATATCACCGTTGATAAAGCTTTTTTCAAGCCCTTGTCTGAGCATAGTAGCTGCTATTTATTTAGGATAACTAAGTGCTATGATTTAAGTGCCAAGTGTAAGAACATACAAGTGCATATACTTTTTTTAAGTAGTACTTTTTTTATATGATTTGGTATGATTAAGTATGAAAACTAAGAAAACCACCAAATACTTACAAACAAACCAGGGATTTGGGGAATTTTGGAGGAAAAAAAACAGGTTACTTAATTATGTTGATTGACGATTCAGATTAATTCTAAAATACACAGTCTTCCTTTTCAGCTGAGTACTGTAACCGGCATTTTCAGATCTTACTCCAAATAAAGTGACTTAGATTACCTCGGCTAACTGATGGCTTTCACTACTTGTGTACTTTCCATGTCATGTTTCCAGTTAAAAGTAATTATTATAATTATAAACTGGGATAGAAACAGTCCAGAAACACACACAGAAACTCCTCAATACAGGGCATATACTTGTGTACTGATATAATATTGTGTCTTATCTTATACTGTATCTAATGCTGATTGGTTCGGTTTTGGTATGAAAAATAAAGCCTTGACCATAAGACCACAGGGATTGTATCCTTCCCCATTCAAAGAGGATTTATGTTGCGATGTGCATGGGAGGTACTAACTTCTGTTTCCACAATGAACATTAATTTAAAGATAGACCGTATCATTAAAAAGGATCCAATCATCACTTAGAAATACAACATCTCATAGTACAAAATTCAACTATTATATTCAACTGCATTCTCTCAACCTGAACAGTTTAAAAAAAAAAAATAATAATAATAATATCTTAATAAAAACCGTCCTATTCTGCCACAGTTCACATCTTTTGAGTGAGCTTCTCTAGTTAAAGTGCTTCACGAGCACATCATCTATTTTCCCATTAAAACCCTCATTGAACACACAGCTTCGCTCCACAAACCCATAAGCGTGGCACTTTGCTAGTGTCTGGGGGACAGCAGAACATTACCCTCGGAAGTTGTACAGTGACACTGTGATGACACCGGAGTGTGTATGTGTCACCTCTCGTGGGACTGGCCACTCTCCCTTAGCACAGATTGGAGGTGAGACCTTGAAGAAAAATTATTACTTTTATGTTTGCTTTATGGCTCATTTTTCACATTAAACGCAGAAAATCTATTCAGAGGTCACAGAATTCCTGCTTCTCTTCATCGGCCAGAACTAATTTTTGCAGCCCTCGGTATCGATAAAGCATTCAGCGGAGCAAAGTATGCAGGCTATGTACTGCAGCTCTCAAGTCTCTATTTTCCACCGGCCAGTCTATTGGGACTTGTTCAGCCCGTATCTGCTGGGGTTTTCGGAAATGTCAACTGCACACGCACACGCACAGGGACAGTGAGTTGAGCCTCCGCCGTGTCAGTGTGCCCTTATCTGTGAGCTGTGTAGCCAATACAACTCGTGATAAGAGATAGCATTGCCAGAACGAGTCATAAAGCCCAGCTTTTATGGCGTGGTTATTGTCTTTCTGTCTACAATTATGGTGATTACTCATTTCCCCTTACCTCCCCCGCGGCCCTTGTGCTGCACTTAATAGACTGCATTTTACTAATGGAAAATTAAGTAGCCGCCATGGCAGTGGGGTTTATAAATATGTAAAATATACTTTTAATTATTTCAAGTGAATCTGGCAGCTAATCAATAAAGAGGGACGTGACAAACATACGTTTGACACAGGCCATTGTAAAGCTACTGGTAAAAGATAAGCATGGCCTGTCAGCGCAGTCCGGCCCTAATGAATATTTTGAGGCTGTCATGTACGGAGACAAATGGATTAATTGCGCCCCGCTAATATAATAGCTTCTTCATGAAGAGTGCAGGAGGGAGGCAGAGGAGAGGAGAGGAGAGGAGAGCGAGCAGAGCAGCTGCGAGGTTCTGAACCCCGATGTCAAATAAATATTTATTAGGGTGGAGGGTTAAGTAGATTTTTGCGATTACACGGATAGCCACTTAAGCATAGTTGTTTATCATTTATTTGAAAATTGATTCATCATTTGTTTGATGTCATATTCATTTCATTTTTCCGTACACTCGGGGCCTGTAGAGAGACCGGCTTCCACTGAGAGGGAGACGGTGGCTGTTTGGAGTTAAAGTGAAGGTTTTAATCATTCATTTCTTTAGTCAGCTTTTTATTTTCATTTGCAGAGGATTGCTGTTGAAGTCTCCCTGCAATCATTAATCAGTTTCTGGGGTCCAGCACAGGTTTTCTTTAAGCAATTGAGAGTGCTCTTTAGGACAATTATTTTTCATATATTTCATGTGAAAAATTCCCAAGAAAAATTCCCTGCAACTAACAACTATTACCTCAGTTAAGAGGGTTATGTTTTCAGCAAGATTACAAAAAAATTAGATAACAGTTGGATAGAGGGTGTGATACAGATCTGAGATGTGGAAGGCTGAAATTACAGGATGGTTTAAAATTTTAATGATTAGGCTTGATTTAGTTAAAAGGAACCGTTAGGCCTTGGCAGATGTATGAGCTCTGCCGACTACCAATAGTTTTTATTATTGTCTAATCTGCCGATTATTTTCATGATTAATCGTTTCCATCTATAAACTGTCAAAAAATATTGAAGAATGCTCCTCAATTTCCCAGAGCCCAAAGTGATGTCTACAAATTGCTTATTTTGTCCAACCAACAGTCAAAAACCCCAAAGATGCTCCTTTCCCTTTCATAAATGACAAATATATTCAAACCCTTACATTTAGGAAGCTGAAAAGAGCAAATATTTGACATTTTTGCTTGAAAAATTACTGAAATTATTAATCAGTTATAAAAATTGTTTGCAATTAATTTTCTTTGCGGTTGACTAATCAATCTATTGACTAATTGTTGCATTATTCCCAAGCCTCAGGTGAAATTAAAATATTGCTTTTTTGTTAGCTCACCAGTTTAAAACCAAAAGATACTATACTAACAGAGAATAGCAGAAAAGCCCCATATTCAAGCAGTTGGATACAGTGAATCTTATTCTCAACAAACCATTTATCATTTTTTTTAAAACACTAGTCACTTGCTAAAAATTCTTGTTTATTCATTTTCTGTGGATCAACTGATTGATTGACTAATTGTTTCTGCAGTAGTACATTGATTTTCTGGAGAGATTGCAGTCCTGCAGTTTAATTTCTAATAGAGTGAAATATATCCTCTTTTCTCCATAATTTCCCATGTGTCATATTTCAAACTTGTCATTTTTACTTGACTACCTGCTGAAATATTCACACAAACAGCTGCAGTTAGCATAGTGGCACCATTTTGACAAATGGCACGGCTTTCCTCCCTCGGCCTGTTTTGCTATCCATCTCTGTCTCCAAGTGTGTTGTTGGCACTTTAAGGTGAAAGAGAACATAAAGACAAGCGAGCACAAATAAGCGTACGGGGCCTTCCTGGAAGCCGTCCTCTCGCAATGGGAAGCTGTGACCTTGAGTCCTGCCTTCGCCCAGCGCCGTCCCCTCTCATATACACAACGCCCCCCCACCACCACCACCTTCCTTTTCCCTTTTTCTCTGTCCTCCGTCAGAGCAGGAGAAGGAATGAGGGAGGAAGGGAGGGGAGCGCGGCGGGGGTTCAGGTCACCAGCCGCTGTTCTCATCAATTAAATGTGCGACAGTGTTTCCTTCGGCTGAACTTATATGTCAAGGAGATGGGCAGGACCTCATGTTTGTGCTTTTGACAAATCAGCAAATGTTTAATCTCAAGATGTGCCGCCGCTCATAAATAATGCAGAGGCCGGGCCCAAACTCTGTCCCAGTGTGTCAGGGAGAGGCGTCTGTGCCTGGCCTCAATAGGGAAAACCCTCCAGACTAAATCCTTCTTCATCCTCAGCCTTTTCTTCTACCGATGTCTCCTCCTTCTTTTGATCACCGCCCCTCCAACCTCACTCCATCCCTCTTCTTCCTTTTACTGTACCTGGGCATGAGAAACATACCTGCCCTTATCTTTGATCTCCTACCTCGCTGTTTTCAAACTCTCTTTGTCTTTTTGCCATGTTTCAATGTGGTCGCTCTGGCCTTCATAGTAAAAGTTACCCACCACTCTCTGCCTCTCTCTTTGAGGGCAGACTCAGAATTATCCCGAGCCAAAGGTCTGCTATCTCAAAGACACAGGGGATTGAGCTTGAGCTTTGCCTCCATTTGCCCTAAATGTAAAGAGGGCAACAGAAAGCAGTGTAGTGGACTGTGAACCGCGTCAAATCCCCCTCTGCACCACTCTCGCTTCTTCCCACAGACTTTGATTGGCTTGTTCCCCGACTGGGAAAGTTTCCTGATTGTTCACAGGGAAAATTAAGATTTTAAGCCTATTGAAGTCGATCTTTGCTCATTCAAAAGTCCATCTGAATGTGTCCTTTGAAAGCTCAAATTGTTGACTCGCCACATTAGAGGACTCTGAGCCCGAGAATGGAGCGTACAGAGACTGCGCTGAGTGTACTGTACCGAGAGCACGCTGCACCTGTTGTTGTGTAGCTGATGGTGTGTAGTGTTTGTGGCTTCCCATTGAGCGGGAGCTATGGAAAGTGTGCTCTGGAGTGTGTTAAAGAGTGAGGCGCTATACTTTAAGCCCAGTTTATTAGTCAAGCATTCTCACATTAGGTCAATCCTTCGCATGCTCAACATTGTTGAAAGGTTACGTGCAGGGTTCTTGGAAACTGGAGAAAAATGTGATAAATTAAAGCTCTTAATTGAGTGGAAATTTGGTGGTGGAAGATGGTGGGAAATGTTGGTGGGAGTTATATTCCTACTTTCATGTCTAGAATCCGAAGATTCCAGCCATTCCAGATTCTGAAAAGGTTTTTAACAGAACTAGTAACTGGACCCAAACATGGTGCCTAGTCAGTCCAATGAGAATTGCTGCCTGGCATATACACCCAAAAAAGTTTCTAGCTTGTGAAAAGTGTCACAACCCAGTGAAATGACTCGCTCTCAGAATTTGAGCCATTTGATGTGACAACATTTGGAAAGCCGAGAAGAGCTGCACTGTTTTTGTTTTATTCCTGTTTACGTTAGCAGAGGGCTAAACAGGATGTTAACTGCTCGGCCAGTGGAAGTCTCTAGAGAGCACACCGGCCGTACAATGCGAAAACTATGGCCATTTTACTTTTCAAAACGGGCCTCTGCCTCCGACTCTGTATCCGAATTCCCCTTATTAGATCCATTTCAAGCCCGGGGAGAAGGGCTCTGGGTTTTCGTCATTGATGCTTGATGCTCAAACTTAGTTAAAGTTGATGGACAGTGCATCTCTGATGTCAAACTTGCAATATGAAGATTGACTGAATTGTTGCTTCTGTCACCCAGACACAATTTCAAAAACTTACCAACATGTTTATATATATGTGTGTGTATATATATTACTGTATGTAGGTTTCTTTCCTGATATCCCTTCCCACAAGTTCCAGCTCTGCTCAGACTCAATTTTTTATAGATTTTTATATTGCTTTTCGGCTCGGCTCAAGTTTTACAAATTCATACTGGAAAAAAAATCAGGATTTACCCTTTTTTACAGAGTAAATTTTCATGTCAACAGTTTTATAGATGTCTTTTTTATAATGGTGCTTTTTAGGAAAAATGGTTTTGGGCTTGAATTTTTTGTTGCAATACCACGATTGGCCACTGGGCAAAATTGGAAGCAAGGCTGAGCAGCACTACCATAACCTGGTCTAAATAATAGATTCATAGGAGAATCTTTATCTGTGAAGGGATTTTATCAATCCTGAGCAGATCCAGATCTAGTAAAGAAATGAGTATCTTGAGAAATTACAGAATCCTTCATGGCAAACACGTCTAATCTCACCAATGCTTCTCCTCTTGCAGGCTCTCGGAAGTTTCTACTTTATCCACGAGTCTTTGAAAAACATCCACCAGTTTGATTTCAAAGGTGAGTGCCCCCCTCCAGCACACCTCCACATATACATCATCGGCAATGTCTAGAAATGAAATCCTCACATGTTGCCCCCTCATCCCACCCCTGCATATCACACACAACCATTTGCAGGCTATTCCCGCTTCCATCAAAACTAGCGAGCTAAGATTGGCTTTGAGGGTAATGTAACGAGAGGGGGACAGAATGGTAATGCTTATTAATATTAGGATTTAATTCATAAGATTTCAGGCCTACAGTAATGGTGTGTGGCGGGTTATTGGACAGTTACGGCGGTCTCATCAGCCTGCGATGTCAGAGGCCCCCGGGGTCCGGCGGCCGCGCTAATTAAAGAAGGGATATAGATGTGGAGGCGCCTCGCTTCCTATTAGACCCAAGTCAGCATAAGCACCAGTTACCCCAGTGAAGGACAGGGCGAAGGCGGGGGGGAGGGGTCGAGAGGGGAGAAGACCACTCCTCATGTGCACACATGTATTCATATATTGAGTCAGAAGTCAAAATTACATAAACTACTGTACTTTCTGTGTAGATCAGTTGATTGTGTTGTTCCCTAGCAGACATTTTGACTTGTCATGGTAGAAAAAGCACAGATATTACTAACAACATTAAGAATGGCTCTGTTTTACTCAAATGTCCCACTTAGACTTTATTCCATGATATAGGCCTGTTGGATGTTCATTAAGAAATACTTTTTGCTCTTTTGGTGGTTTTGCAGCCATACAGATATACAGATAGTAGTCTAAAAATCAGCTTACAGTTCAGTATAATACTCAAACATGGTTGACAGTACAAAACAAAACTCAGACTGAAGTAAAAACAAACTGCGACTTAAAACAGATTTTAATATTGTGTCCCCACAAGGTTTGAAATGTGTGAAAACTATATTACATAAAATAACTTTTTCATAAACTGATCTTTAATCCCAGCTAGATTGACGTATAAAATCGGTCAGATCTTTTTAATATTGCTATACTTTTGTAGATACTTGCCATGTAGGGCTGCAAATAACGAATATTTTCATGGTCA
Source organism: Spondyliosoma cantharus (assembly GCA_900302685.1). Lineage (NCBI taxonomy): Eukaryota > Metazoa > Chordata > Actinopteri > Spariformes > Sparidae > Spondyliosoma > Spondyliosoma cantharus. Next base: position 25,500 of record OMLP01014473.1, read on the forward strand.
AATAATCCGTCTATCATTTTCTCAGTTATTTGATTAATTGTTTGGTCTTTAAAATGTCAGAAAATGGTGAAGAATGTCGATACTAAGGGAACCTGACATGAAGCAAACTCTTCCTGTGAGATAAGAGACAGGCCTATATTATGATTTTACCCATGCTGTGACCTCTTACACTCAACCTCTCCTGCTGAATACAGATGTTTTGCACTCTGACCAGCAGGTGGTGCAGTTGCCTGATGAAGCCAAAGTGGCTCTCAGTGAGCTCTCGATTAAATTAGGAGATTCAGACTCACACACGGGGTCTCCAATAATGAACCTAACCGTTTCCCCACTTTTTTTCTCTCCCTCCCTCTTCTCTGTCCTACCTCCATCTCTTCCTCAGCCAAGAAATTCAAGAAGGTGGTGGGGAAGGAAACCTACTCAGACACACTAGAAAGCACACCCTCACTGGAGAAGGAAAAGTTTCCACAGGACTACTTTCCCGAGGTGGGTAATGTGATAAGCACACTTTGATTGACAGATTGGGGATGTTGTCACCTAATGACAGCTTCCTGTTGGGACGTGGACTGACAGACATCACAGCTGGAAACTTGTCATGACAAATTAACACACAGGTGTGCAGGTTTAATAAAGCTACTAAACTGAAAAAGAGATTGAGCACATATCATTTAATTAATCATTTTTTTCCAGCGAAAAGATTGCAAAAGAAATATGATAAAATACCTTAAGTTTAGAGTCTTTTCATAATAGTTTTTATTAAAAAAGATTTCCTTTTCACTATTTTGGAAGTATGTACCTTTTTTAAAATTTTTCTTAAAGTCCAATTGATTTTTTTATGCTTTCGAGGAAGCCAAGATGACACATGTCTGATTTGATTTGAAGTTAAATCAGACAAATAATTCAAATCATGAAACAGAGATTCCTCTTTGTGTCTGCCATGTCCCGTGGAGCAGTCCCATGCTCACCGCGCTGTGTTCAGTTTTCTAGTTTCGACGCGGTGTGCCATCAGAGGGGAGCTGAGCGCTGAGCATAGCTGTGCTGATATAGTAATAAAGAGCACGACCGCCCGTGTGTCATCCCCGCACTCCCCACTCATCTGTCAACCATGCTCCGACGGCCGCCTCTGCAAATATATGCAAAACAGATGGATACGGCCCCTTCACACACTTCCCCCCAATTTCCGTCTCTTTCACACACTGCAGGACTCCCCACCCTGAGCCACCCCAGACGTACACACACACACAAACATATGCATTCGCACACACACACACCCAAGCATCTTCACATCTCGGGTTTTTCCCCACTTTCCAATTCCAGAGATGATCTAAAACCAATTACACTGATTGAGGCGCCAAGCCATTTAAAATGATTACAGCAGAAGCATTGTTCTGCGTTTAACAGGACAAGTAAAGAAAACCACAAAACAAACCTGGCATGGCACTGTGCGAGAGGGATGAGGGGAGTGAT
>OMLP01014473.1:26983-39426 GCA_900302685.1 Spondyliosoma cantharus
GGGGAGTGATATAGAGAGAAAGGAGGCGGTGGGGGGCAGATGAGAAAAGTTTTGCCCCGTGATTTATACCTCTTTCCCGGCTGGGATATGAATCTGGGATGATGCTCCAGAGAGCAGCACTCCAGATAATGTTAGCCCATTTAAAAAGAGCAGATTTGTGTAGTCTATCAGGGTCGCCGAGTATTTTTTTTCTCCTCCTCCTCCCCCTCCTGCGGCCCCTCCGTAGTGAGAAATTGGTTGTTATCATAGATCACAGATACTGCTCAAACCTCTTATGAAAGATGAATTAATTTCACTAATGCTTTAATGCAAAGCTCTCATGAGGGAGGCAGACTGGTGATAACCCCTGCCTCGTCCCCGCTTCCTCCGCTGGTGATTTATGCCCTCTTTTAGTAGATGAAACCGCCTAGATTTGCCATCCATCTGCAGCTTTGAGGAATCCTATTACACGGGGATCTTGGACCGGACAGAATGCCACACGGAGTCCCAAACCAGTTGAGTCTCAGCTCTCAGTTTTGGGTCATGTAGCTCTAGTGTGGAAAGATACCCGAACTAGAAGATTTAAGTTAACAGAAAAGACACAGGGGGAAGGTATCGTGTTACATGGTCACATGGTTATAACTAGTAAAAAAAACAGCCATGTGTTTTTGAATTGACTCAGTTTGTCAGACAGAACCTTCAGAGGAAGGCTAGAATGACAGCAGACGTGTGTTTCTCTGTTTGTGTCTTACCTTTACGGTCCCCCATTAATAAAGTGTCAGTGAGCGAGGGACTGATGACATCATGGTGGGAAGGCTTGGCGTATGTGTGTTGGTTTGTGTATATAAAAGAGAAAAAAACAAATGTCACTCGGTACATGTCACTGTACTTGAGTGGTGTGCAGAGGTTCAGACACATTAAGTGTGAGTCCATGTTTACAAATGCTTAGGAGGTATGTGCAGATTGGAAATTATGGATTCATCTGCTATAGACTGCAATGACTAGATGATAATCGATGGAAAAAAAAAATAATCACACTATTTTGATAATCAATTAACTATTTTTATCATTTTTCAAACAAAAATGTCAGCATCTGCTTCCTGTTGCTTTATTTGTCATTTATGACATTAAACGAAGAGTAAATGTTTTTAGAAGAAGCTCTAATCTGTCAATTAGTCAATTAATGATTTGGTCTATAGAATTGTGATACACCACAATTTCCCAGAACCCAACACGTGTTGTCTTCAAATGTCTAATTTTGGAGATGTTCAGTTTGTCATGTTTGACATTGACTTGATTATTAAAGTTAAAGCTATTGTGCAATGTGTGCTGTCCAAACAATGTAGAAAGACAGCAATCAGAAAATAAAGAAGAAAATTAAACAAATTAAACAAAACAAGCCTTTTTCTCTCTGATAAAATTACTGAACACTTTGAAAAGATCCATTTCCATTTAACCTAAATCATACTCGTCATGGCTTTCTGTTTCAACTATTAAAAGTGGCAAAACTCACCACCATTAGATAAAATATTGGGGTAAACATTCACACTTCCCGCTCGCGGCCCTCTCTTCTCAGTTTGATTCTGATTTAAGTGACAACCCCTCCATATGCATAACATCGGTTCTTACCGTAATCCCACCTTGAGTTATAGCTGTAAGTGAAGGAGAGAGAAGCCGGGACATTAATTGAAATGCTGAATAAGAAGGAAGTGGACAAAATAGTGGGCGCATTTCTTTTGAAAGGTCGCCATGATGGATTTGGACTGCTTGTCGTTTCCCGTTGTTCCGTCAATCTCTCCGCCTCCCCAGTGGGCATTAATATATTTATTTGTTTGGCGCAGTAATACACGCCTCCAAAAAAACATTGCATCATAAGGATTTGTCATTGCCTTATATAAATAAAGTATACGACCCAGACCTTAATGTGCCCTTGCTATTGATTGTTTTACACAGCTGTTGAAAAAAAAGGTAGGGAAGGAAATAGTGGACAGGCTGTAGATCAACATCCATATGAGTTTGTATTTGTTGTTTGGCACCACGAGCGTGTCCATAAAAGCATTGACTTTTCATCCCCTTTTAGTGCCCTCTGTAGTAAGCTCTGATACAGGGCTGCGATTACTTTCGAGCTCTGCCCCCGATGAAAGTTAACTTCCCTCATGTTCTCCTCTTTTGATTTAAAACGCTGCATGTGATTCATAGATGTGATGTGTACGTTAAGGAGATGAAGTCATTTAAACTGGCATTGCTTGTAAAATGCTCCCTGCGTTTATCACCAGACAAGACACCTGTGACACAGATGCTGTTCCCCGTGACAGACGTGATCCATGAGACTGCAAGGAGCTCATAAATGAGGCGATAATGTTGGAATGAAAGCTAAATGAAAGCTTTCTACGCTCATTTATTGTATACAGAAAGAAAACATATCTTGATTTCACGACTGAATACTACTGCAAAAGTCCAATTTAGACTGCACTCTGGGTTCTGAACTCTGAGTTCAGAATTAAGGCTGTCGCAATATCAGATATCATGGCCAAAAGGCTCAATGATAATGATATTTTAACAGTATCTATAGAAAATTTGATAAAAGAAATGCAGTCAGTCAAATTCTTCCAAAAAAAACCTCCCACACTGGTGAGCACACATTTTTTCAGTTGCAGATAGATTGTCTCGCTTCTGTCTAGCTAGTTAGTAGCTAGCTAGCAGGTTACTGCATCTGAACATCACCTACAAAAAGAATATAAAAAGATATAAAGAGTTAGTTTGAAATATTTGCACCTACTATTCTCAAATTATGGTATGAAAGCTCACTCTAGAGGTACCCCGAGGTTGCGGCTAGAGGCCAACAGAGTTAGTTTTAGTTACATAAACTTAGTTAGTTAGTTCCACAGTGTCCCTTTCAACTGAAAATAAGTTATGTGGTTCGTATAAAAAAAAAAATTCCACAACATTTTAGATTGTACACGTAAAAAGTTTGAGAGACACCGATTCAGACGATATTCAAGTAATCATAAAAATCGGTATATTGCAAGCCCTATTTGGAATGTATACTGTGCAGAAATGTTTGTCCTTAAAGCCATGCCAACGTAAAGCAATCCTTACCACATTTCATACATTGGCTGAATTCTAACCCTGGATAGTGGATTTCTTACAAAACCATGGAGCCGATTACGAGACATAAACTTTTTTGCATTAGTGGCGCCCTCTATGGGCTGAAAATATTTTTCTTGAATTAAGCGTGTAAATTCTAAAAGCTTTCCTGCCTTGTGTTTACTACAATATTTGAGTGGTGACAATGACACACAGGCCGCTCTCTATATTTGTGGTGCATTTTTATCCACACACACACACACACACACACACACACACACACATACGTACGTGCGTCCGTGTGCTGTCCAGTCACATAAAGCCTGCATGTGAGGCCCTCTCTTATTTGATCGGCTCCCTGGATGATGGAATAAAGATAAATGTGACTGTCTAGCAGGGCTCAAATCAATCAGCGTTTGTGTGTATTACTTATTACTCACAGTGCATTTCTGTCACGGGGCTTTTGTGTAATCCCCCCTCCCTGTCCTGCACTCTTCTATCACTCCCCCTCCAAACATCAGCCCCCGCCATAATATTATTTATGGGGGTCGGACTTTGAGCTGAAATATAAGAAAGGTCAAAGAATCAAACGGGATGGACCGGGAAACAGTGGCGGGGGGGTGGGGGGTGTTTTGGACAAGGACTGGAGTCGGGTTGTGTATGTGTCCAGACTGTCACGTCTGACATTTTAAAGGAGTGTTATTTTCCATTGGTCACAATTGGGGACTTTTATGTAGTGTTTTCCAGTTTCAAGTGAATCAGATGGTTCTTCTTCCCCCCATCGCGCCATCTTGTCCTTTTCTTCTTATGTCCTGTCTGTCTCTGTCTTATCCTATGTGTGTGTTGTGGTCAGCACGTATATGTATTGCCTGACACCCCTGGATGTGACCCACTGTGTAGCCGCCGTTCATCACTGTCATAGGCGGAGACGCCATCGCTGACCTGTGGAAGGTCAGCCAATGTCACCTCAAGCCTCATGACCTTTTTCTGATGCCCTTTGACTCCTGCCATCATCCCCTCCCTCTGACTCTTTATAGCAATCTGATATATGATGTGATTACATGTCATATATCCATTTCATCCAAATATGTCTTCTATTCTAAATAAATGTGGCATAGCAAATCAAAGAGTGTAGTGGCTAAATGCGTCTGTTTTAAGATGTGTGTGTGTGTGTGTGTGTGTGTGTGTGTGTGTGCGTGTGTGTGTGTGTGTGCGTGTGTGCGCGTGCGCGTGTGTGCGTGCGTGCGTGTGTGACAGGGAGGGAGGGGTAGGCGTGATGATGATGATGTTTCAGCAGGAGATTAAATGGGGCTGGACAGCATCTGTGTCATCATCTCTGCTCCAATATCAGCTGCAGCAACCAAATCATGATGTCATCATGTCAACCAATAGAGAAGGACACTTTTCTTCTTCTGCACTTTGATTGATTGCGCAAGATAATTATCCTAACTGGACACCTATTACAAAATCAAAGCATTGTAATTGGGTGAAACAGATAAGAGACTGTATTTTTTTTTTACTTTCTGGTATGTAGATGGTCGATACACTTGACTGAGACAGTTCTCTACGTGTTTACGCCGTGTGTGTGCATGTGTGTGAGCGCGCGCTCGTGTGATGTGAGTGCGTTTATAAGCAAGCGATGAAGCAGGGGGTCAATCAGTCATACGTGGAGGAAATGGGGCAATCTGGGGCCGGGTGTCAAGGAAGTGATGGATTTTAATGCTGCGATTGTAGTTAATGGCTCTTTAAATTAAATCGAGATTAAACGTCTCTGGCTGCAGTCAGAGCTCGTATGGACACACACACACGCACACACACAAAAACATTCACTCTTCATCTTGTCCATCCTCATCCTCCTCACTCTAAGACTTTCTTTCCTTAACTTTAAATCAACAAATGCACACAGTAAACTACTCTAATGGATTTTCTGTGCAGCATACTTAATGTGTGATTGAATATACATTTTCTGTACATAAACACATGAATGTAATTACTAAATTCCCTCCGTCCTTGTTGCTTTTGTTTATCTTTACAATATGTTCTGATTCAGTTAGTTTCAAATATATTTCTTAGAGTGAGAGGTCAATCTGTTACGCGGCAGCGCGACGCTCACATCTAATTCCATTTGCTCCTTTCAAAGTCACAATATTGGGACAGCGAGTTATAATTGGGCCCATACATCCTGCAGAGGCAGTATGGATTAATTCAAGTATGCTAATGTAATTCAATTTGATACAGTTAATCTTGTACTAATGCAGATTGAAGGATGTGAGACGCAATCAAATACCTCTTAGCCTTTTAATTTGCATCTAAGTTTTTCTTTTTTTTCCCTTTTTTTTAAAATAAAATTAGTCAATTTGTAATTATGTGACCTGGCCCATAATTAGTTTATTCATCACTGCAGTTAACTCCCCATTAGGAGTATCAGAGAGGGGCAGACAGAAAAGGAGAGGCTGAGGGAAAAGAGACGTATTTATCTATTCAGAATGAGAACACTCGCAACATCAATTTGTCTCTCATTTAATAACCAGCTTCATGGTGAATCATGTGCTGTTTGAGAAAGATCTTTGGACTTGTGATTGGATAATTAACTCAAGGCTGGTTGGAGCTGATCAAGCAGCTGTATGCTACATGTCTCCAGTGTTCACACACTGAGTTGGATGCTTATCTATATTTTTTCTGACTTTTACTAATTTTAGTTTCTGTATTGAAGCTATTCATATAACTTGTCCCTCCATTATTTATTAGATATGTTGCAAAGTATCTGACAAGGACTTTCAACTTCACTTTAGAACTGTCTAAAGAACAAGAATGGGCTCTTGATGCATTTCTGACAGCTGGATTTGAATAAAAAGGCTTCCTGGCTATTAAGAATCTGTACATGTAATCTTTAAAAAGGGCATTCTATTAGATGTTCAACTAATGATTGTTTTCGTCATCAGTTAATATGGTGATTTATTTCGATTTAACAGGTATTCTGTTGGTCTATAACCCACCCCAGAAATGAGTCATTCTCTGTACTATAAGTACAGTGAAGTCAAATTGCTTTTGGCATTTTTGATTGAAAAATAGCTGCCAAGTAATTATGAAGTCAGTTGGCTAACCTACAGTGGCTAAACAAGTGCTTAGAGCCATTACTTTGGTAAAAGTGTAATAAAATGTTTACTTTTTAAATAAAATGTACTTGCATATCAAAACTAAAAGGTACTCACTGTGCAGAATGACCCATTTGGGGTTTTGTTATTAATATCAAAATATATGTGACATTGTTTTTGTCATTGTTGATGCATAAACATGTAAACAGCCTTTTAATGTTGTGGCTGGTCACTCTCTAGTTTTATTTCCTATTTTTAATGTTGCTGGCTACATTAACCTATAGAAATGCATCATATCTAATTTGCAAATTAACATGGAACAATAGCTGTTAAATTCGGTGGTGGAGTAAAAACTGCAGTAAATTAAGAGTATAAAGATAGTTACAGGTATCTCTCACATTTTTACATATAAATTGTTTTTGCACAGATTGAGTTTGCTGATGCTTTTTCTGCATTAAAACGTCTAAAAACGACCAGACCTTTGTTATATATTTGTTGAGTTGAGTACTTACATTATCCCAAATGATTCCAGCTGATGTTCAAACTCAGACAAATCCTTACATTTACTGAAGGTAACAGTGAGTTTCATTTGATCGGCCATTGCTATAATTTCTGGGAGAGAGTCAGAGGATGAGCGGTAGTGGTTGTTTAACAATGAAGACAACAACTCCCATGAACCAACGCTTCTTCACTACCCCATCATTGTTTTGATTGACAGACCTCGAGAGGCGGAAATGACAGGCTTTGTGTTAAGTGCCAGTGCCATTAAAGTGCACAGTACATGAGTAAAAGTACTTTGTTTTGTCCCGCAAAATTGAGCAGAATTTATTAAAAAGTTACATTTCAAAAAAACTATTTACAACTAAAAACTATGCTCCCAGATACTGGACATTGTAACATATGTGACATTGTAGCTTTCATATCCCTCCTGATGACAGGTGAATCCTTTCTAATGTCAAATTCTACTATTGTCATGCTGAAATGAGTCTTTCTGTTCTGCAGTGCAAGTGGTCCAGGAAGGGATTCATCAGAACTCGATGGGCCCTGGCTGACTGGTAAGTCGCTTCAGTGACACATCCCACCTCATCTGTGCTCTGCCCTGAATCATTACAACTGAATTGTGATTAAAGATGAAGATCTAACCATGTCAGTCATGTCTGGCTTCATCCATAATCCTCAGTGGGGCTGTGTGGTTATCATAGACAGCACAGACGGCGAGAGTGAGTTACATAGCTGAACCCTCTCCGGACAGTGTGCCACGGAAGCGAGCAGGGATTTGATTAGACGTAATCACGTTAGTCAAGCAGCTGCATATGACAGATGACAAAAAACATTACATGCAATTGAACCTGTACGGGATGCACACAAACGCTGGCTTCCAGTGTGCAGAGCAGGGGAATCGAGGGGAGGGTGGAAGACGGGGATTGTAATCTAATATAAGGATGACATGAGAACTAAAGAGCTGAAACAGTAAGCATTTAATAGGGGCATGGTGTTTGACAAGAGCAGCAGGGAGAGGGAGGCTGGTGAAGAATAGGGAGATCAGATCAGAGATAGAATAGATGGAGATAGCCAAAGCCATGCATGTATTCATTTGTTCAGGATGTCACTGCAGAATGAAAGCCCCTTGAGATAAGACCAATTCCTCTGGGTCGCCCTGCCTGACACCATGCTAACAAAACAACCAGGACTGATAGGATCAGCAGGGAAGTGTTCATCACTGTACATTGAGCTGTCTTGCTTTCCCCTGACAGCACAGATAGAAAGAAAGCTTGTATGTAGTGAATTCTGCACGTGTATGTAGCATTTACTTGATTGTACACATTATCTGATTTTTTCCTTGAGGGCAATCTAATTTTTACTGCCATTAAAAGCTCATCTAATGCCTAGATTCACAAATATATATCTCCCTGGGGATTCATTGTCATCACATTCAATTATAGGTCAACTGTAAAGTAATAGTCCATCACAATTCTTGTGTGCGAGACAGGGTTTCCGTTGCCGGTCAGCGTGTCCTGGAAGATGTCAGTGTCCCAGACAAAATTGAGAAATTCCGGTCAACTATTATTGGAGTTTAATGAGTTTAAAAGCAATTCACAGAGACCACTGCTGAGCATCAAAAAACCCAAAGCATTGGAATTTGACATTCCACTGAAACTGAAATTGTGTTTATATTTAGCACACATTACAGCTGAAGAGAATAGAAAAGAGAAGAAAAAAAAACCTTTTAAGGAAATTCTGCTGCAAGTGTTTGATTCCAAAGCCTCATTAAAAAATACATACAGTTAGCTTTGATCAGTGCTTAAGTTGCCTGTGATCACCGTGTTAAAAGATAAAGTCTTAATGCAGGTAATGAGTTCAATGAAAACACCTATAATTAATTTACAGGCAAATGTCCTGGTTAAACATGGTAACCAAGTTGAGTCTGCTCTTTCATCCCAGTGCCTTTGATCTGGTCAACATCCACCTTTTCCACGATGCTTCCAACTTGGTGGCCTGGGAGAAAAGCCCCTCTGTCTACTCTGGGACCAGGCAGAAGGCGCTGGGCTACGTTTTAGACAGGTATTGTACATGCTTGGAACCCTCTCTTTCTCTTTTTAGTTTTTTCATCCAAACTGTGTTCTTGATGAGGTCAAACAAACATCCTTTTCTCCTGCAGCCATATATTTATTTTCTTTGGACTGGAAATTGGATATGTACAGTAGCTTGTAGTATATGCTATCCACAATCCAGTCCTGTCTGGCAAGGCGAAACCTGTATTGATATTGTAATGGAGGCTTAGAGTGAGAGCGAGGTACAGCGGAGGAGATTTTGTCGGGATTCAGTGCTAGACCAGTGGGATTACATCTGTCTGTAAAAGTAGGGGGTCTTACTCACTACACGGTCTGTGAACTTCCAGCTCTCTTTCATCTGTTCTTTTTCTGTCCCTCTCTCTAACCCCTCCTTACTTTTCAGCATTTTCTGTATTCTTTTTTTGTAGTGTAATCCTACAGTCATATTAATTTTTGTCCTGCCACTAGCAGGAAAACGGATGCAAGCATTCACTGATTGGGTATTTGGGAGGGTTGAACAAAGATCCGTCTGTCCGACACTTTTGACCAATACAAAATGCTGGCCGTATTGTTATGATATCAAAAGTCCCGGCCCCCAAGTGATGATTTTGGTGATCTTGACCTTTAGTGTAGGGCCATCATCAGGTCAAAATTTCCCTTGAAAAAACACTTCTTAGGGTACACAAGAATTGTCTTGGGATGGTTTGGATTTACATGAACCTTCCAATGGAGCACATTGACCCTCCCTAGAGGATAAACCCTTTCCATTTTGGACTCTCTATGAGCCCCCGGCCTCAGGTCTGTTTGTCACCTTTGTACGCTTTGCACACTTGTAGGTGTTTCATAATCTAATACGTCTATCGCCATGTCATTTGCACATTCGTGCTCCCAAGGGGGATCAACCCTTACAATAAATTTGGTATTTGTAATTATGCTGGCAAGGCTCTGGGAATCTTAATGGTAAAGATCTCTTCAGTCTGGACTGAGTGAAGCCAGCCACTATGCAAACAGGCCAGGCTATCCATTCATAGGCCACAGTAATGTGATTTATGGGATATCCATTTGCAGCGGAGCAGAATGAGAGAGTGCACGGTGCAACCCCTGCTCCCTACCTGGTCATGCTAAGACAGAATAAAAGCCCTACTAGCTGCCTCGCAGCAGGTGACCTCCCATTCAAATGGCATCAGAATGCACGACATGGCTCCACTTTGAATAACTACATGCATATATGGGTGGCATACATTATCCCCCGGCTCTCTGATGTGCATGAATTATGAGGCAGTCTTCTCTACGAGGTCATATTTTACCTGTACTTCATTCTTGATTTGATGAAAGAATGGTCCGCCTTTAATGGACAGGGAAGGTGGAGTGTTTTAACAATATGGCAGCTTTTTGAATTTTTATTACGCTGTAACTTACCTGGATTTACTATCATAATGAAGTTTCAAAAGGACCTCTTGTCGAGCTTACATTTAAGTCTTGAATTTCCTCTGCTTGCATCATGCTGGTTTAGTTTATTTTCATCGGTTCCCTTGTAAATATACTTAAACAACAGAGTCTCTGAGGGGACTGAATAGACGTCGTGTTGGCTGAGTGGCAGTTTCCACGCTCCCTCTTTCTAAATCCCCTTGTGGTATGAATGGTAACCCTGTTGTTACTTGTGGGCCATATCATTTAAAGGTTCTCTTTTTGACAGGGGTGGGGATGAGGGGTAAGTGGTGTGAGGCAAGGTGGTGGTGGGGAGGTTGTTATATGTTCCGGATACCCTGGTATTCCTTGCTAGGGGTCTAGGGGTGGAATAGTGGTGGCATCGCGCCTCAGTCGCTCACTTTGGGGGAAGCCGTCGGGCGCAGATCCGGAGCACCGGAGTGAGAAAAAGCTGGCGGTGCAGAGGGAAGGGAGGAGGTGCACAAAGGGTGCTTGGGCTCTGTAAAGGGCAGTGAATAATGGGTTGGTCCTTTCACAGAGGCTGCTAACCTTTTGGCAGCCACCAGCAAACTCCATTCTCCTCTGCCGATCTGGGAGGACAATGTGCCCGGGCTGGGCTTTGAATGAAGCGCTACCACCAACAGTGTTCCCATTCAGCGGCTGGTTGGGAACCATCTTTTTGGCCATTGTCCTAACTCTGACTCCTACCCCCAGAAAGCAGAGCAGGAAAAGGGACAGGGGGAATATCTAAAGCCAAACTCCCCCTCCTTCCCTCTCCTCTCTCCACTCTCCCTCTCTGAGGTCTAATCTCTCATTGCGGAATGAGAGAGGAGAGGAGGGGGTCTGCTGAACAACACCACCAGCTGAGATCCATGAGGCAGCCGGCACAGGAGTCGGATCACACAGCAGTGCTGGGGACAGAGTTGTGCTGCCGGGGCATCAAACTTCAGCCTCCACCTTATCTGGGGCCCAGGCCTCATAATGCAGCTTATGGCCCATTGAGAAGACATCTGATAAGCCTTTTCCTCTGTGGCCCTTTTAACTGCTAAACGGTGTTTATCTCCAAAGTGCTTCAAGGCCTCTGGGGAACAATGCTGAGAAGGAACAGCGTTTAGCCGGCCAGACCTCACTATTGAGTCACATCAAAACAGCACTGCTCTGTAGCCCGCGTTGATGTGTGGGCCACTTCCATGAGAGCAAAGCAGAGCTCTGCTTGAAATGCATCCCTGCTTGTTTTCCTGTGCTTTGAAAAGGCACATTTGTGCTCAGGGCTACACCAAACAGTATTTACCTTATTGACTCAACTACACCTTGATGTGCAGAATCATTGTTTTAAATAATGTTTGAATTTTTTGTCCACCGAATGAATAATTTAATTGGACATTTAAGGATGAACATTAAAGTGTCTGTCACAAACTGCCATTAAGGGATAAGACGCTAATAATTTGTATGTCTTAAAAAGTTCTAAAACAGCTGATAAAATGGAAGTGATGGTAAAACCCCTGGCCTCTCCAGAGGATGGAAAACATGTCTGCTCAATGAGCCCATGAAATGATAGCATGAGATAAAATCAACAGTTTTTTTTCTCTTCCTTAAAAAAAAAAATCCCTTTTGTGTATTGGAGTTTGTTTCTTTTTTCCAAGCCCCATTCAGAGTGGCTGGTCCGGTTCAGGGGAGAACAGTTTTACATTACAACTGTGAAATCCTGGCATAAAGGCGTCCTTTGTGGCGTGCCATTATTTTCACACAAATATAGTCCATTGTCACAGTACTGAAGTTAATTTGATCAACATTGGGGACATTTAACTGTTTTGTTCGCTGAAAAGACTTGTTTCATGCTCATTTTCGGGGCATTGAAAAGCAATGATTGGCAGAAAAATAATGTTGCCGTTAACAATTCAAAGCAATTAGTTTCCCATGGGGAGGCAGTGGGCCGCACTGGCCACCACACAGCGATGCTTTGTCATTTTATGGACGGTCATCAGTCAACTGTCAGAGCGTCTCAAAGAGCCCTCCAATCTAAATGTTTCCCTTTAGGCTTTTCCCAGAACAACAGGCTGAAAGAGCAGAGAAAGGCCGGCTCGTTTCCAGCCAATAGACATGTTGAGCTGCAAGAGGGAGGACTGGATAATCACAGGGAGATCCTCCATAAAGCCAGAATGAATTTATTAAAGAGGCTAGTGTGTGTGTGTGTGTGTGTGTGTGTGTGTGTGTGTGTGTGTGTGTGTGTGTGTGTGTGACTCTGAACTGCCTTCTCACCCTGGGAGGCCTGCAGGAGCAGAGGTTAATCTTCCCCAGTGTC
>OMLP01014476.1:0-11020 GCA_900302685.1 Spondyliosoma cantharus
TCAAATGCTAATTTTATATGCTTTAACGCTCATTTTATATTCAAGCAGATAGCGGCAAATGATGATCAGTAGATGCATTAAAGGAACAAGCTGAAAGAAAGGTTAAGTGCAGGTCATGAGGCACATGAGTGCGGAAGAAGTAGGATTAGAGTAGCATTGGTTGTGTTTACTCCATATAAAGTGTTGGAAATGTCTACATTATATGTCAAGAAAAGGGCAAGTGGCAACTGACAGGAGGTCACAGAGAGTGAACCAGTTCTTGCAGATTACAGGTCAAGATAAGGGTAGTAGTTTCGACATAGGAACTGGAAATTGTAGGTTCTGTTTCTTTACAGCAAAAGAGGAAACGATTGCAAGCAACATCTGAGCGTGGAGGTCACCTGGAGTCAGGCTGTGACAAGACGAGAGATGGAGTCAGATCAACGAGCCAATCTGGTTAAAGGTCGAGGGTCGACGAACCAATCCTGGAGTGACACATTCATGCACCATTCAAGTCTGTGTACTCCGTGTAGTATAATAGACTGGGTCAGGGACATACAGGTTGTCAGACTTTGTGAACTGACCCGCATGCTGTTGCTTGTCAGGGAAAGGAAGATCTCGACCCAGAGCTCTGAAAGCTTTATTGATTGCTTAATAAATACATTGATTGTTTACCGAATATCTTCTCCTATTGCTTCAATAAAAGATCACGCGGGACTCAGCTGACACATAGACCAAGGTGAAGGTAAAGGAGCTCGAGTCCAACATTAGCCACTTAGCTAGCATTTTGCTACCATTAGCTAACCTAAGATGTGAGTGTATACAATTTGATGTGTCTGTGACAATTGTGGCATCAATATCATGTGACTTCTAATTGAAATGTTACCTTTGAACCAACGTAGGTGTCTCTGGTGATGGTGTTGATGTTCAGTTGATGGTGAGGTCTACCTACAGCCTAATACACTCTTTACATTGGACTTTCTCTGACAAGGATCTGTCGGAAACATTGCTGGGTTAGTGGTCCCATCTGTGTCTTTGTGTCTATAAGGTGCTCGCTTTAAGATCAGGAACTTTCCACTGGACATACAGTTGAACAGGGTGGCAGGGAAACTCCCCGTGGGAAACTCCCCAATAGAACCAAAGTGGCCAATTCACTTAGGTGAGTCAAAATGACCCATGATGCGCAACATCAAGCTACACATTAATATTGTTTGCACGGAATGCCACTTTTACAAGACAGTCGCTGGCACTTTATTGAAAAAAAAAATTAACAAATTGAATAACATGAAATGAAAGAGGTTTATCTGAGGACATGAAACATTTTAAAAATTCAGCCTGGAATCACTTCCAGATGTTTGGCCAGAAATAAACTCAAACAAACACACAAACCTGCACAACACAATCTCCTTCAACATTGAAACGCTGCAGAAAAAAAACAGTCCAAACATTATCAAGCCCGCTGTTTATCACCAGTCCAAATATTTTGGCTCGACATCCTCCACATCTATCCCCGCCCATGTCTGCCGCGCCTGGCTGCGCCGTTGAAAGGATGTGCAGATTAAAGGGCCCATTAGAGCCTCAGTGACACTGTATCCTATATCACAGGGGAATGTGGTGGTACTGCAGAGCAAAAGTTCTGTGTAATCCAAGTTGACGATATAAACAGTTTGAAATATCACGGCGCCCGAAGCGCAGCTAGGACAAAGACATCATTATGTGTGCGGAGGAATTTCACTCGCGGTCGTTATTTGTGATACGAGGCTGCCGAGCTGCAGCATCGGAGCACTCTCTGTAATTTCGTACAGGAGCTGGAACCATTTTTCTCTTCTCATTATCTCCCGGGCTTTGCCGATGAGCACGTCTGCGTATGGACCGTGCGCTTTTAAGATCTCTGCTTTACAATGTTACTGCCTTGTCACTGATTCAGTCCTGATTAACAATAATGGCCTTCTGCACTTATCACATCAGTATACCGCACCACGGCACAGTCTAATATCTGCTCTAGGGGACACATATAAAGCTGATTTTCACTTTTTAAAAAATCTGGGGTTGTGATGGACTGCTCGCTGGCTTTGGGCTGCAGGAATAATGGCAATCAGCGGCGAATAATGTCTGCTGCACGCCATTCTTGTTCTCTGAAAACCAGGAATTATGTCGGTGGAAAACAGCCTGCTGAAACATTCAGTTAGAGCTCTGCGATCCACCAAAATAGCAACAGCAAACATATTCTTTGTTTTCTAGGAGGGGGAAAAAAAAGTACACATTCAGTTTTTAACTGACCGATCACATTAAAGTTGCCTGACGCAGTTCGTGTGCATCGGGCCTGGCAGACGTTGCTGTGTGTATGCAACATTTAAATCCAATTTCATTACATGTGACGGAAAATATGTAGAGGCTGCTTGTGGTATTGTGGTATTTGGTGCACTCAGCCCTTGTTTAGTTTCTGTCATCTCTTCGCCTTGCATTGCGTGCACTGGCGAACGCAACTGCACCGAGAGTCTCGCCAGCCCCCCCCCCACACACACACACCGTGTCGTCGTCCTCGGCTTGTTTTAGAAAAATCCCCCGTGGACCTCAGACCTGTCGGATAAGATCGCATCGTTTTACAGCGAAGACAGCCCTAAATGAACGCAAAGGCCCTCGGTCGCAGTTTCGTGCATCTTGTTGTCGAAAACGAGACCGATCTTTCAGGCTTCATCTCATTTTCAGTCTCTCAAGGTGCAGAGGTCTCAGTTTTTCATTTCTTGCTGTTGTTTATGTGCGCAGCCCGGCACACACACACACACACACACACACACACACTCTGCTGTGACTGAGACCTGTCATCACGCTCAGCTCCATTTGCCAGTCATTCAACAACGAATGCTGTATCAATGGTATCACATTGTGTTCTGGTTGGTCAGGGCGATGGTAGGTTGCATTAGTACCAGATACCCGACCAGAATCAGGCCTGAACCAGACAAAACATTGTAAAATGATGTGCGTGTGTTCAGGTTGAGCTTAGTTACGTCAATAAGAATAGGTAAATACACTGAAATTGTGCTTAAAAGTAATTTTAATGAAAATATAGCATAAAACGAAAGTATAGTGTAAAACAATAAGTGATAAGTCATTTTAAGTGATACCTGATAAGTGATGGACCTACTGTCTGTGTTTCACCAACAAAATTAGCAGAATTAATGTCAGCTGAGTATGTTTCTGCAAAACAGAAAAGTTAAAACCAAATGTTTTTTTCTTTTTTTACGTTTGGTTAGGTTTAACTGTCTATTTCTATGTTTCTATCTCACTCTTGTCACGCTGCGCTTATGCTCTGCTCAAGTTAAGGCAGTTTGGCTTTAAAATATCTGTTTTGGTCTCCACGATCACGGATGGAGATTGTCCCACTTCCCTTTGAGAACGATCACTTTTGATGCCAGAAAGAAATGTCTAGACGTACGCCCCGGTGTCCTTACAGATATGCACTGGTGTGATTTGAACTGTGGTCGGACATTTGGCAGCCTTGTTGGTCAGTAATAACACAGAGGCTGATTGTCTCTTTCCAGTACGTGCGTAACCATGGATACAATATAAAATATATATAAATGTCCTTTTTAAAATGCACTTAGTGCCACGTACACTGTACATACATGTCAAGCTGTAACCATGGTAACAACTGAGCTACAGGCAGGCTTGGGGAGTACATGTAACAGGATTATGTAATCAGGATACCAAAATTTGGTAACTTGATTCTGGTGAAGTAAGAGGAAAAAAAAATGTAATTACAGATAGGACTACTAACAGGATTACAATTTTAAATAAAGAATGATCTTCTAGTGCACACATTACAACACTTTGCCAGCCTCACACTGCATCCCTCTGTTCAGAGAAACCAAATATAGACTTCATCAGTCATCTTATTGATATACCCTTTTCTCTTGTCTGTATTTGCACATGTTTGTATTTGAGTTATTCCAACAGTAATGGAAAAGGAATCAAGTTGCATAACAAAAAAAAAAAGAAAAAGTAAAGTAACCCCCCCCCACCCTGGTTGCATGGTAACACAAACTCAGTGCTTCGGCTTACATTAACTGTACGCCAGTCTGGTTCGGATGTTAAACACAGAATGCCTGTCGAGTTTGAGTCGAGTTCGGTTACTGCAATCTCACAATCAGTCGGGTTCAGAGCGAAGAATTCAGCCTGAGTTGTACTCCAGTATTCATTACACCGATAATTCATGCCAACAACGAAGGGAATAAATCATAGTCGGCCCCAGAGCCAAAGCAATGATACATGAAACTTATTATATATTTACAAGGAAAACATCTGACTTGAACATTTTTCCTAACGTGCCTGATCCCTCTTATTTGTCTCTGATGACACACGTCTCTGTTCTCTCATACGTGTAATGACATTATTACTAGTGTAAAAGATGTTGGTTTTCTCTGATGTATAATAACACATAATCCCCCAGACCGCATTATAGGGATGAATGACAGCTTGAGTGCGTCCCCCCAAACAGAGGTTACAGTGTGTCTCCTCCGTATCAACCCAGCCTGAAATCCTGGTCTGTGGCTCCACTTCAGCACCATGTGAATATCTGGCTCTGAACACTGCTGGAGCTGAGAGGGAAAAAGAAAAGCGGCGGGAGAACAAAGGGAAAACGCTGGAGCCGCTCGCCTCGCTCCGAGCTTTGCGTGCTGTCCTCGCCACTGAAACTATTTCACGACATAGGGAGCATGAGAGCGACCCAAATCATTTGTCAACCTCGTGTTGTCTCCTGAGAGAGAGAGAGAGAGAGAGAGAGAGAGAGAGAGAGAGGGTCGGAGCGATGGCAAGAGCAGGAGAGTGGGCATGAAAGGGAGAAAGAGAAGAGGGCTAGGAAGGAGGAATAGTTGGAGAAGCGTGTTGGCAAAAGCGAGAAGTGGGGGGGAGACATTTGTATGCAAGGCTCAACTTTGGCACATTAGCATTCAGTGACTAGTCACTCTCCACTATGTGCTCACCCGACTATAAATCAAACAGCGTGTTTACAGCGGAGGAGTGCACCGACTGAGGGGTGATTGCTGATGCAAAGCACACCATGAGGCCACTCGGAGCGCTTCGCATTTGATTTGGATTTTATGTGCAGAGCCGGCAGTCAGAGCTGCCTACTCCGCGTTAATGACATTCACAAGAACATCTTGATAAAAAAAGGTATTTGACTGATAATTGGCACCCGACAGACAATAAAAATCCCTCTTGCCAGAAGTGTTTTCCAGTAATGCAATGCAATTCCATCAAGTGATTTTCCTTCCCAAAGTTCCCACTGATAGTGTCTGCGGCCACTTGTAGTTAATGTCAACTCAGTTAATAGTTTTTACGGGATCCGACTGTTTTTCATGCAGAGATGAGGGAGTTCGCTAATCTCTGCGCCTGAAGGGGGCCGGGGTTGTCCCACAGATCCTCAAAGCCACCCGGTGGACTTTGACAAACTCTTATTTAAATAGGATTATCGGTCAGAGTTGGAGTTTTTAAATTAACATCAGCTGGCCTGAGGTGTTCCGCTGTCTGATAGGCTGACTCAAGTGTGTAACTGAATACTTAAACCTGCAAAAACAGCTTCTTTGGTCACTCGGGCAAGCAGGAACAAGCTGGAAATACAACAGACGTAATATCTCCACAAGTTGATATTAGCTTCCACCAGACTTTGAAAGCTTAAGACTTTATTTAGAGTCGCACTTCTGGTCACCAGGTGAAGCCGATCCGAAGCAGACGGAAGCAGAGTCAAGCCACGTAGAGCGGATTCGAGGCCGGCAGGAAGTCGGATACAGGAACGGCATGTTTGTGGCAACACCCTGTGCAGACTCTGGGTCTACAGCCCAACAATGTTGGAAATTACAACAATAAACCACAACTAAAACAGACAAAAAAAATAAATGATTTAACTGCAAAGATTAATTATCTGTGATATTAGCACATAAACCAAGCAAAAATGACAAAGTAAACTAAATTGGAGGAAGTGAACATCAGGCAGGCAAGAGGTTCTGCTTTAAAACGCTCCTGGTGGGAATATTCACTGTCATGTTCGCCACTTAATCGGTGGCTTTTTTATTCGCCAGCTAGATGCTCACTTTGCCTGCTTTTTGGTGCTAGTTAGTCAGACATTGTTGTGAAATTGAGGGTCAGAAAACCAAAATAATGAGCTGAGAGATACAAAAAAAAAAAGAAACACACTTTGTAATCAAGAGGAAATTCAGAGTGAGGTGGTAATTCTCTTCGACAGTCATTGTGATCGCTGTCATTTGCAATGACATTGCCCTAAATCAAAATAGACATAAACATTTAAAAAGACAATATTCAGTGAAGCTAATTGCACGCTGAAGTGACAAGACTTATACTGAATAAATATATTACATATATACACATATATTTGGCGATACATGCCAATATATTGCAACTTTGCTTAAAGAGTGTATTGCAAAATGTATCGTGATAATACATTGGTAATCTATACTGACATGTATTTATAAATATATCACTGAAACTTGATTCCGCATATACTTATAGATAATACATTTATTTTTAAATGGACGTATGTTTAACATTTCTTACGATACTTGAAAAATGGCAATAATTTTTAGAAAAGCTGAGTGCATTTTTTTTTTTTCTTGACAGTGATCCTAACTGGTCAAGCATTCCAGAACATGTTTCCTTTTTTTCCTTCTTCCTTCTGGTTGTCTGAGTCATCAGCAGAAAACGCCGCCCGTCGAAACATCTGCCAAACTGCCGCCGAGCCAAGAGACTTGCGACCAGCGACCGTGTAATTCTGTCCAAGTCTGTCTCGAGACGTGACATCCGAAAATACACAGCTCCTTAACATCGCCGAGACTTTTTATCCATAGTTATCCCTCCGCTTGGTGTGCCCTTACCAGAGGAGTGGAGGCTGCGAACGGGTGGAGGGGGGGCTGGGGGTCGAGCTGACGTTTAAAGGACCCCTCGACTCGCCTCTCCTCTTCAATCCTCTGCAGAACACATCAACCCAGATCAGCTGCGCTTCTCATCACAGGCACCCGGGCTGACGACCAAATGTTACACATCAGAAAAGACTGGGACGGATGTATAAACACGCGCTCCTATAAACAGACACCCTGGTTTATGTGAATGTGCTTAACATTCACACACACACACACATGCAATCTGTCTTTCTGCACACACTCACGGCTCCAGCACTGGGATTCACAGCCTGCTCAGGTTCCTGCGACATGTTCCGGGAGTTGTGTGTTCCTTAAAATGACTTCACTGTAAATATCCTCTCATTGAACATATTTATGGTACGCAGGTGAGAGATGTGCTAGCTAAGCACAAGAAGCGCGCTGTGCCTCATTAAAGAGGTGATTAATGTGGTTTATGGTACGGGTTGTTGCTGCGAAGCAAAAACATTGTGGTTCGTAGATTTACAGGTAACCAGGCACTCGCATTTTATTAATAACATTAAAAGGGACAAAATCAATCATGCATAGCTTCCCCGGTTCCTGCAGTTCTATTTGTCTATGGAGACAGTTTTGCTGTGAGATGCTGAGTTTTGGAGATTAGATGACATTCCACTTGCAGTGAAACGGCATTGTCTTTTTCCAGAAATCATCACCTGGTTACTCAAAATGAATCCGCATCACTTTGTGAGTAGTTCCGTGTGGGACTATTTTCTTTCCATGTCATCGCACGGAGAGAAGCGTGGATCTGTAGCTGAGGCTAGTAAACTAAGCTGACTAAGCAAGCTAATGCTATCCACTGGATTCCTGAGGAGGTCACAGGGAAAGTTACTAGCAAAACCAGACACTTCCTGTGCTCGGCCAAACTTGCGTAAGTGGCGATGTATTGTAATAACTGACGTACCGACAGCTGCAATGCTTTAAAAGCAATAGCTGAGTGGGTTATGGGATAATAATAGTATTATGCACTCGATAAAATCACTAACTAAATACGCATTTCTGATTTTTGGGGTGAACTGTCCCTTTAGTATTCCTTTCCTATGAATGTTTTAACAATCTCTGTGTTTTATTTCACTCGTCGATAGAGCGAGACAGTTTTATTGACTCTTTGCTGAGGGACAGAGTGCACGAAAACGTCCTCAAGTCTGCCTCCAAGACAAGCACCGTGCATCCAGTACCTGAAGGATACTCTGAAACAAAAACAAAGCTTACAATGTCACTTTTCCAGAAAGTCGTTTTCAGCAGCTCTTTAGGAGAATCCAATGAGCTCTAACGTACGCGCTGGAGTTCAGATCGTGCCAGTTGCCAGTTTAAGTGGGTCATGGAGGTCAGGAATAACAGAGGTTTTTCGGCGATTGCCTCTGGAGTGGAGACGTTGATTCATCCGTGGAGAGACCTTGCTGCGGGTGATTTCATTATGCAGATGAGTGTGAGTGCTCCTGTGCCTGCGACCGTGCTGGAAAGGACACGGGCGGCGTGCGGCTGGCAGGACACGTATGAGCTGGCACCCGTACACCGCCACCGCCACCACTGCAGCCATCTCCTGATCAGTTGCAGTTATCCCCTTTCATTGGGTTAACGGGAATAAACGGCATTCTGAAAGAAGCCACAGCATTCCTCCTGCGATGCCCATGTCTGTATAGCATAAGCAGATGGAGGTTGTTGGCCGCGCTGAGCCGCGGCTTAACTTTTTTTTTACTTGAGGATCTATTGTTTTTATTTATAGCAGGCGGCTGCTGTGTTGGCACATCCATCCCGTGGAGAATGTGGTGCCTAATCAAAAAGAACTGGAAGTTAGTCAACCCTCCATTGCTAATGATAACACAAATTCAAGTGGACATTTAATATAACAGGCTTCACAAAAAAAGTGTTGAAATACACACAATGGAAACTGTTCATTTAGTCCATGATTCGTTGGCTTTCTGCTCTTTTAAACAGCTTCTTTTTTTTTTTTTATTGTTCTCTGCCATTAATAATCAGCCTCTTCTCTCATGCTTATTAAAGCTCTCCCACTTCTGTTGCAGCGAAATGCACACTGATCTTTTTTGAGCTTCGAATTACACATGAATAATTCACAGTGCACATATGCTGAATTCTATCCTTCTCGTAAGGCTGGTGGCGTTTGGGCAAAGAGGAGGCTGAAAAATCAAAGTCATTCATCGGGGGGGCTTACCCACTCCAGCTTGCTTTAATTTTACCTGACAAATAACAAGAACCCACCTCAGAACTTACGGCTGACTTAAAAGAGAAAAAAGTCCGGGAAGGCAAAGATCAAGACTTTTCTTCCCTCTGCTTAGACTTGTGAGAGCGGCAGCAGCGCGGCTGCCAATCCAGGGGGCGTCAGGGGTTCAAAGCGAGCAGAGTCCTTAGAAAGAGCAAAAACAAAATAGATCAGCTCTTTGAAAACAGTGGAAGAACCTCGGGTTGTGTGCCACTAATTTAAGGCGGTTTTCATTCTGAAGATAATAGCGAGCTGCAGCTCTGATGATACACTGGATTCCCCCCTCACTCCTCTGCTCAGCATGTCCTCCACGCACCGTCGAACACCGAGATGTGGAGAAGAGGACGGTGTACGTATGAGCGTGTGCGAGCAGTTATCTCCATGCACATTTAGAAGAGCCAGGTCCAGCGTGATCATCCTGACATCACGGGACCAGGCGGCCTGAACCTCCCCCAGACCAACGCTTCACGCAGCATCCACAGCGCCAGGCCCTCCTGCTCCTCCAGCCACGGTCACAGTTAATGAAACCTGCCACATGGACTGACTAGCTAACTCCCTCATGAAGAACAGAACGACGAATCATATTAATGGCAGTGCCACTGTTCGATGGAGACATTCTTCTTTTACCTCCGCCCGATTGGTCCGTCACCTCTGAAGCGAGAAGTCATTTACTTTACGGTGGCTTACCGCTGAGTCAGCTGCGTCGAGATGAATATTCAGAGGTAACGCCTCCAACTAATGATCTTGTGTTTCTCCTGATTGCTAGAGAGGCTTTTTGTGAGGGGGGCCGGGATCACAGGAGAAGGGCTTTTTCAGAAAACACCACCTGTCTGCATTTCTATGTAGAACCTGAGGGTTTTTGTTTTTTTTTTACTGATGATTCTATGTCTGATCTAAATTGTGTTTATTACTTGAGAACTGGTGGAAAAGTCAGGGTAATCTTTCTAAATTCCTAAGATGTTCTTTTTCCATCTGTTCAAATGTGGAGGGGGAAAAAAAATGATTTTCTTCTGGGAGAAATTATTTTTTTTGTTTGTTTTTTTTCATGTGTGAAACCAAGTGGAAAGATTTCTTTTCTGGAGATATTCCACTTGACGGCAGATTTGCACCGATTACAGCACGTAAATTTCCAAAAGTAAGACATTACAGTAATGTTGCATTACCTGCAAAAACACAGTGTATGTATCTTGTGTTTAGTGTGCACCGAGAAATTAAAACTCTCCTGGATGTAAAACATGAATGCTTTTAGTCCTATTTAGAACATGAGGTAGTGGTGCATTTTCAGCCCTTTTGTGATCAAAATGAATGAAAAAATATTATTCTCCTGCCCAAATTTTTTCAATTGTTTCACACATGATAAAAACAAATAAAAGTAATTTCACACATTTTTCACAGATGGAAAAAAATGAATATGGAAATTATTATTAATTTTATCCTGACAAAAGTTTTCTTATATTAATAAACACAGGAGAGACAATTGATCACCAGAAAAAAAACAAAAAAAACAATGTCCTCACTTGACCCTCAGGGCTTCCGTACCACTCTTATGCCGCTTTAAATGTTTTCTTGTTTGATACTGTGCTGAGTGTCAGTCCCTCCAAAACACCCACAGAGCAGATTAAGCCCCATGGCTTCGTGCAAAGCTCTATTTAAGAAAGTCTGCGTTAAGCATCACTTTCTGTTTTTACCACACTCACGTTTCTCCTTTTTTTTCCCATGCAGAAGTGATTTGGCCCTCAGACGTGGGTCTGAACCTGTAATTATCGAACAGCCAGAACAGTGTCCCTGTAATTCCTTCAAACCGTCCAGGATCCCAAGACATTCAGGGAGGTCTCCTACTGTCACACACATCAGCCAAGAGCCCCTTAGTACC
>OMLP01014481.1:18408-34249 GCA_900302685.1 Spondyliosoma cantharus
CACCAAACACTACATAACACACTAACTATACACTCCAAACACGCTGTATGTCACAAATCTCTTCACTCTCAAAACTCGCTATCTCTATTGCTGTCTCTATCACCATCTCTGTCACTCTTTGGCCGCCGTCCCTCCCACAACTTATATGGTTTGCAATATAATTTTGTGAATGGTTGGTGTGGTGCCTTTTTCCACCAGTAGGAAAGGGGGTGCCACATGTTTTTTTTGCTTGCAAACACTTTCGTGAGAAAAGACCATTTTTACTGTTTCTTCCTGCACCAAGCACGCAGCAAACCTGACGGCAATGTTTACGAAAAAGTGTGGCAGACATTATTTATCATAAGTCCGGTTTTACTTGGCCTATCAACATGATTTAAAAAGTGGTATATAGTTTGAAGGGCACCCCAACACATAAGTTGGAACCGAGACTCACGGAGGCTGCGTCTTGCTGCTATGTCATCTTAAATTGGTCACGTGTTTTGGACGCGCTGGCGCGTCAGGAGGTGGGGCGTGGGGGTGGGCTCTAAGGTGATTGGCTGTGGTGCACATGGGGCTATGGTGGCTATGATTGACAATGCTAGCGGAATGCGTAAATCATTTATGAAATAATTTATCAACGGTATCTTTGTAGTCCAAACAAATCCAAGATTGCACACCCTTCAACCACGCAGCAGCGATGTTGAAAATCTCAGGTCGGTGTGATCCTGATCTGCAGAGATATTTGAGGCACAGGACACACACACACAGACGTACAGACATACAGACAGAGATTTCTTGCTTTTATAGAGAGATCATGAGGGCAATGCAAGGATATCACAAGGCTGTTAGTCATCGACTGGGTATCACAAGACCAGGAGTCATCGAACAGAGAAATAAGCTGAAATGTCTTTATAAGGACATAAACGAAGCCACTGTCTGGAGCACTGCGCAAACACATTCCTGAAGAATAATGGGCTCAGAGTCTGAAAGATGTGGAGGGGGATCAATCGAAAAGAAAGGGGTTCTTCCTCTCGCTTCTTCCTTAGACACATGAGACAGAGTGAGCACCCTAAACATCACAGAAAGGACTTCAAGAAATCCACAGCAGAAATTGACAAGGAAATAAGAGTGCAACATATTAACCTTAATTAACATACTAACAACAAACTGTGGATTACATTGGAGTTCTTTTGTTCACTCTGCTGGCATTAAGTTTGGACTTTGAGGATATTTGGGGACCTCGGGTGGTGTCGTGAATTACAGCAAGGACTTGGACTTTCAGCTGGAATGGAAAGGCATATCTGCAGAATAGCCTGACCATTGGTCTTTTAGATTACTCTTTATCATTAACTGAATTGTTAGGTATTCTTCATAATGATTGATAGTAATTGAGATAAGTTTTGAGTTGTATGCTTTGCCCTTGCTAAGTTTATGCAATAAAACCAACATATTACAGTTAAAGTACAAGTTGTGGACATTTATTTTATGATTCTTTGATAGGAGTAAGAAGTAGGTCATAAATATGCAAAATATCTTAAAGGTCCCTTAGGGTTTTACCAAAGGCCCTGAAATCCAACTTAGAACCCTACCAAGTGAACAGAGCTCTCGTTAATGGCCGTGGCTAGTGGCTGTGTCTGACTCAGCGGCTACTCAGGTCAGGTGCCAAGCCAGCGGAAGCAGGGTAGACATTCGGACATAGGTAATGAGAAGCTAGGCAATTCTCCTCGCTACCAGCTTAAGCAGTCCCTGTTTAAATCCCATTTTAAGTATCCCCCATCCTCCGACTACCCTGTTGCAACACGAATCTCGGAATGTCACTGTCGAGGACGCCACAGTATCGCCTTCATCGACTGCAAGGAACCTGGCCGTTATCCTCGTTACAAGACTATCCTGTATCCCCAACATCACTGCTGTGGGCCAATCCTGCAGATTTGCCCTCTACAACATCCGCAGGATCCGGTCTTTCCAAAGGACTCTATGCAACTCCTGGTCCAAGTGCTGGTCATCTCCCGCCTGGGCTACTGCAACTCGCTCTCCCAGCCTCTGCGACTAAACTGTTGCAGCATATCCAGAACACTGCAGCGTGCCTCATTTTCAATCTACCCAATGACCCCCACTGCCCTCGACAGGTCAGTTGTATAACACAATTGAATGCTTTCTGTCTTAGAATCTCCTGGCCAAATTGCTAACCCTCACTCTGACTTGTGGGTTGATCAAATTCACCTAATTTCCCACCCTGCATTTGAACATCAGTAAAAACTGAACTGAAACCTTCCCTAGCACACAAAATGTTGACAATTTTTTCTCTTTTGTATCAGTCATACACCAAGATTTTAGAACTGAATCGGGAATATAGAAAATACCCTCCCATTATGTTTTTCTTCCACGCAATGACAACACAGTTGTTAGCAAACAGGCCAGAATTTCTTGCAAAGTGGTGAGTTTGTTTTTTATTTCTGAAATATAGTGTTTTAACAAATTGGAAAATATTTATAGAATTTGAACACTGACCTTAAAACTTTAACACCAAAAATGTTATGGGAGCTAACTGATCAAATTCTAATGACTCATTCTTCAGGGGTTTGCGATACTCAGAAAACTGTATCACTTAAAACCACTCCTTTTAAAAATATTATATTAGGTAATAGTGTGTGTCATGTTATCTCCCTTTCAATACAAAATCGACTCATACTCACATGTCTCTGCTTCTCTTGCCCACTTAACCCCCAGCTGATAAAAAAAAGTTTCAAGCCATCAGTAAAAACTGTTCCAAGAGTGGACAAATGAAGCTAAAGCAGCGCTACAGTACGTTTTGAGTGCACACACTGGCACTGCCGCCCAGGAGAGGGCTCTATGTTATGAGGGCTCTATCCAGAGCCAAAAAGGATGTCTTTCAGGAAGGAAGCATGACACCACAAGAGTAAGACTGAAAACTGGCATCAAGGAGACAAAGAGGGGACATCAGCAGAAAGTGGAGAGAGGCCTCAACACCAACAACATCAAAGATATGTTGCAGGCGCTCCAAAACATCAGAAGTTACCAAAGCAGGAGCGCTCCCATCATCTTCCACGCTGCAAGAAGGGGCATAAAACATTCTATACTCACTTTTATCTCCTCTACAAAGAGTCAGCTGTAAATTATTCTCCATCTACAGGGGTCCAGCCGTACCTGTCAGTATCCATAGCTAATGTTAGGAAAATCCTGGTGAGAGTAAAATTGATTAAAGCTGCTGGGCCTGATCCGCTGCCTTGTACTAAAAACATTTGCCAAACATGAGGCTGGACAGGAAGTTTACAACAGCTTTGTCTCCTAAAAATTAAGTTTACATACTACTAATTTGCAATGGCAAATGTGTTTGGAGGAAATGCGATGCTACACAGATTATGTTATGAAGACATGTTAAATGTTAAATCAACCAAAGTATATGTCAAATCGCAGGATATTAAGACTTAACATGCCAGAAAAATATTCAATGTAATGCATTGTACATTACAACATACATTCAGATGGTGACTCCAGCAGGGTACATAAATGTAGCGCTTCATTCACTCAAAAATGTCATTGCTGATCATAATCTAGGCAGTAATTATGTATGCTATCACAATGTAAATGGGAAAAAAGTTGTGATATTAACAACTTCTCTGCTCACTAGGTTCTTACCTCCATTATCCTTCAAGGTAAAATTCGGATTGGCTGAATGCTCAGCAGGCACATTGAAGGAAAACTTTCCATTTGCAAAGTTGTCTAGATCTGCTGCTCGGATGGTCTGAATCACCTGGTGGAGATGAACAGAAGAGATATTAAGGAATTAAAAACATCAACGGCCACTGAGGAGACAAGAAGTACAGGGAAGAAAGTGTACAGACATGAAGATAAGTGGGGAACTAAGAAAGATAAAGAAACAAATAGGATGTGATTTACTGTATGTTCACAGACTGGCAACTCAGTGTAGTGTTTAGAATGCAAACACTATTACCGGAGAAACATTCAGGACTAAAGATTAGTTTTCTTGTCTTTATGCAACACAAGATTGTAAAATAAAATTCAGCACCATTACACCTGCTTTCACAATGGTAAAATTTGACTTATTATTTGATTTGAAGGCATTCCTCATCTGTGTCTAATTACTGTCAGTTGATAAAGCCCATTTAACAGAGCCCATATAAACAGATTATAACATAATATGCAATAAACATTATAAACTAAATTGAATATAGTTTTTTAAAAAACAATGTCCCTTATGAGCTACATTGTGTGTTTTCTCTGAACAGAGCAAATTAATAAAGATATTATTTAGTATCATGTAATCTCCTAATTGTAGGTGGAGCGGTCACATGTATGTATATTCAGCCTGTTTTTTGTTCACATGGATGTTTGATGCCTGGTAGACTGAAACCTTAGACTAATAAATACTTGGTAGCATAGGACATGTTTTGTTCAGACAGCCTCTCCTTTTCTTTTTTTTCTGTTTTTTTGTCTTGCATCTGTACCTAACTGAGTTTGAATGAGCATGCTATTCACATATTTTGGCAAAGTAATTCCACAGAAATCATGTCAGAAATGTTTACACACAAATTCACTATTAACCAATAGCACCAGTGTTCAGAGTGTTGACTTTACAGGCAAATGGACAGAGTTTTATTCAACCCTACTCTGCTCTTTTGTGTAAACGCACATGTTTTGCATCGTTTTGGCCGATCATCCACATGGATCTTGGTAACGCAGCGCTTGTAAACGCACTTTTTTGAAACCTGGTCTCAGGGTGGAAAAATCCGAAAATGCAGCCCTCGCGTTCTCGTGTGGACAACAAATCCGAATACTTTCCATATTGATGACGCCATCGCCCCACCCCTAGACCTCTAGCCTTCGACCTCTGAAGCCTGTGACGTCACATAACAACAACAATGGTGTGCTTGTGTTCGTGTTTCTTGCAACTTACTCGCCTTGTAGTTGAGTACGGTGGCCCTGAAGTGCAAAACACAACGGCAAATCAAAAAACACAACGGCAAATCAAAAAACACAACGGCAAATCAGAAAACACAACAACATTAACCAAACCGGAAAAGGTAGGTACCCTCGGGCGACATGGATCGTCGCTGATTGGACTGGTCAGTCCTTTGAACCGGAAGGACATGATATACATGTTTTCAAAATAAAAGCGCTGACAGTGTACGCTCTGCTATTAAAGAATAGTTTGATGCAGGACATGGATATGACGTGATACTGGATATGCTGTCGACAATTCAATTACACAAAAGACCAAAATGTATGATGTGATTACCTATTTCAGCCATAAGCGGTCAAATAATTTTGCAGGGTTTCATTGTTACATTGTTTGTGCTTCTTTGCAAATGTACTTGTAAGTTAATTATTATATAGCCTGGTTGGCACCATGGGTAAACAAAAACGGGAGTTCTCCCCTCCTAGAAACAGAGTTGTTCAACACGAAGGTGCTTAAGTGTGGTGATGCGACTCTGATGGTGTACCAGGGAAAGCAGAGGAAAAATGTCTGCATCCTGAGCACCGTGCACACAGGTGTGGGCACCTTTAGTGGGGCGAAGGCAAAGTCGAACCAGATGGTGAGGGCATACCCCGTCAAAGGCGGTAGGCCTATGCAAAGCAGCGGAAGCAACCACCGCAGCAGCAGCAGACACAGAGACGGAGGCAGTGCCGGTCCGAAAGAGCTGCAAACAGAACCAAACATCAGACACTTGAAATGCAACAAGCCCGTGTGGGGTAACTGTGAGAGGAGAGCGGAGGTAATCTGCAGACTGTGACCAGTGATCGCATTGTTTCTGTTTTAGATCAGCTCGTTTCCAGCTTTTTCCATTATTATTATTTTTGTATTATATTATTAAGTGTTAAAATAAAATGTTTCATAATCAAATAAGTTACTTTTAATCTTAAGAGTTTTCTCTATTGAAATCTTATATATGCAATAATTACGGTTTACTATATGCAATGATATATATAATTAAGTTATGTAATTAAGTAATTAGTTATTGAGTTTTTCACACACAAAAACTTAAATAGGCTTATCTTGTTAAAACTGTGGGTCAGGGCTTCTTTGGTTCAGCACTGCCGACAGTGGTGAGAGAGAGAGATGATCAAGCATTTTGCTTATGAAAAGTAATAAATCTGTTTAAAGTAGATATTTATATGCCACAAAACAATATTGAGAGAGAGAGAGAGAGAGGATCCGTTGTGTGATAGTGGAGCGGAGAGTCAGCAGCTGGATTTTGCACCCACAGTCAGTAGTATTAGTAAAGATAGTTTACTAAGATAGTAAAGATTTTCACTTCCCCACAAACATAATAAATCTCTGCAAACGTAAGAGTTATTACATTTGTGGGAAATCATGTGTTACATTTGTAGTAGGCAGCGGCTATTACGTTTGTGGAACATGTATTACATTTGTGGGTTTATTATATTAAATGCTGCAGATTTTTATTATGTTTGTGGTTTATTACGTTTGCGGACATTATTACATTGGTGGGTGTTACACATACGCAGACTCATGTTTACTTTTTGAATTGTCGACAGCATATCCAGTATCACCTCATATCCATATCTTGCATCAAAATATTCTTTAATAGCAGCACGTACGTCGTCACTGGCAGCGCTCTTATTTTGAAAACACGTAAACCATATCCTTCCGGTTCAAAGGATGGACCAGTCCAATCAGCGACGATCCATGTCGCCCAAGGGTACCTACCTTTTCCGGTTTGGTTAATGTTGTTGTGTTTTCTGATTTGCTGTTGTGTTTTTTGATTTGTTGTTGTGTTTATTGATTTGCCATTGTGTTTTCTGATTTGCCGTTGTGTTTTGCACTTCAGGGCCACCGTAGTCGAGTGTGCAGTTCAACCTCATCATCGGTCCACACAAACGATTCCAGTTTCCTTGCACTAGCCATTTTCATCTTCTTCTTCTTGTGTTCAGTTTCTCCGTCTACTGTCTGTTTGTGAACAGCGTGCAAGCTTTATGCGCATGCTCTGTCTCTTCTTCTCCGTTTTTGGTGAATTTCAAGCGCCACCTATAGGCCTGGAATATGAACTACAGAGTTTTGAGTCGTTTTCAATGGATCCGTTTGGACGCAAATATTCTTGAAACGATGCCAAGGAAGACGGAGGAAAAAAAGATCGTTTTGGTACATGTGGACATGGTCTTATTCTAGAAGGAGACTGGTAGTGACACCATAAACACCTGAGCCCCCAGAGTTGTGTGCTCAGCCCCCTCCTGTTCACACTTCACACCCTTGCCTGCACTCCCAGACATCAAGAGAATTCTATTGTGAAGTATGCAGACAACACCACCATCACCGGCCACATTAGAACAATGTAATGCTCAACATAAGCAAAACCAAGGAGCTGTTGGTTTTAGAAAAGAGAACACAAAGACACACAACCCTGTCCATATCCATAGAACTAAGTTGGGAGTCAACATCACAGATCCTGTCATAGTCATTTCACATTTGCACAGTGGTAAATAATAGAAAAGGCTCTACTTATCAAGGAAACATAAGAAGGCGTAATTCTTGTTCATGGGTCTTGTTGACTTTTATAGAGAAGCATTCTAACCGGAAACATGACAAACTGGCATGGTTTGTGCACAGCCCAGAATAGAAAGGCAACAAGTGATTAAAACCTCCCAGAACATCACTGGTACCCACCTATAGAAGCAGTGTAATTTAGAGCAAAAACCTTCTCTGTGACACTTTCCAAAATGTATGGTTGGTCAGGATCTCAATCAGAACACATTATAACAGCATCCATATGATTATAAACAGTCGGCGGATACTTGTTTAGATTACCAGGAGGATACCGGGGCAAACACATTGAAAAAAACACACAGATCTCAAAGTCATGATGTGTACCGTCACGCCTCTTTTAGTTTCTGCTCCTCGGCCAGTGACACAGCCAGTTCCTTTTCCTGCCCCTTGTCTCGACCTCCTGGTCGCCCCCAGACTTGTTGTTTGCCACTGCCTCCTGGTCATCCTTCACCCTTCATTCCTCAGGCTGTGAGACTCCTAAAGTCGTCCTCAACACTTTGGGAAAAAAAGTGTTGGTCCGAGTGGGACTTGAACTAGTAACCTTCAAGTTCCCACGCCAAGTCCCTACTGACTGAGATATTGCCACACAACCCTCTACAATGGCTGGGAATCAAACCCAGGTCAACTGCTTGGGAGGCAGCTATGCTCACCACTATACCACCATCGCTGTTTCTCACTCCATAATTTATAGTTTATTTTCCTGACTCACTTTTTGTTTATTTATTTACTTAGTCTGTATAGCTTTTGTTTTTTGTGTGTATGTGTATGAGGGTTTTGCAAGCAGAAATGTAATTTTACAATCTTGTGTTGCATATGTCAGTAAATCAATCTGGAATCTGGAAGCTATTGTGACAGGCTACCGTGTTCCTGCCTGGCTCACCAACTATAGTTCATCAACTAGTTTGGTGAAGACTCATTATGTAACCAAGCCTCAACCACCACCTATTATGTGATGTGACCAGAGTCTATCGGGAAACAGGTGCTATATTTTTTATAGATAGTTAGCCTATGAAATTGAGGACAAATTCTGAAAGTGACCGTCAGAAAAGTATCATGAGGGAGTACAGATTACAATCAGTCTCATATAGATAGCTTACTTTAATGTTGCCCATAGGTTATGACTACCCATCTCTCTGCCGCACCACAAGACCCGGGCAAGACAGCTTCTGCACCTCCTCTCCCAGCACCACCCTTGTCCTCTCTCCCTTTCCTCACCATCAGGGGGGTTGGACCAATGTCCAGACCAGAGGGCAGTCATTCCCTCACCACATCCCCAACTATACAAACCCACCCAACAACAACAACCCCAACCATAAAGACCAACCACATAAGACGGTTGCTCACCAAGACCAGGACCAACAAGGCCAGAGGACCGGAAAACATCAGCCCGAGGAAAACATCAGCCCGAGGGCTCAAGGTCTGTGTGGAGCAGCTGGGAGGAGTGTTCAACCATCTTTTTGGCCTCTCCCTGAGGCTGAAAAAGGTGCTAACACTCTGGAAGACATCCTGCATAATACTGGTGCCAAAGAAAGGACGCCCCAGTGCTCCAAACGACTTCAGACCTGTGGCTATAACGTCACATGTCATGAAAACCTTTGAGAGGCTGGTCCTGCTGCATATCAGGCCCCTGGTGTGTGACTGCCTGGACACATTGCAGTTTGCATATCAGACTGACATCAGTGTGGAGGATGCCATCATCTACCTGCTTCACAGAGCTTACACAAACTTTGAGAGGTCACAAAGCACGGTGAGGATCACGCTCTTTGACTTCTCTAGTGCTTTAGACGCGGTCCTGCCAGTCCGGAGATCCCAGGTTTTTTAATTATATTTTTTATTCAAATTGTTATTTTATTCTTTCCTCTCTCTATTATTGTCTCTATTTTTTGAGACTTACCTTTGTGCTGCTACTTATTTCCCTCTGTACTGCTTTGTTACCTGTGAATTTCTCCCAAGGGGGACCAATAAAGGCATCTTAATCTTATTCTATCCATTTTTATTTCCTCATTTCACTGTATTGTGTTCCCCGCCTTAAGTCTGCTTTGTATTACAGCACACATTATTCAACAAGTATGCTCTGCTTTAATGTCTGCTTTATTGCCTGCTCTCATTTGGGCTAAAGGTTGATGTTCATTATAAAGGCATGGTACATCTGGACACGTTGAAAGCCAAGTTTCCTTAAAGCTCAACACAAGCAAAATATGTCAGCCTCAGGCAGACATGAGTTGGCTGCAGGTTATTTCAATAATCTGAGAGTTTTACACACAAATTGACATAAACAGCAGTCTGAACGATGGTAACTGTCCCATCTTATGTTCTGACTTAACTTTTGAACTGAATCTTCTCGGCTCAACCTCAAATCTGAATACAGCTCCTTGTGACTTGTTTTTCCATATGTTATAAGCAGAGGTACGGTGGTTGCTCACCGACAGTATTACGTTACAGATTACTTTTATATCATTGCAAGTGGTAACACAATCCCTAACCCTCCCCTAAAATGAATCATTGTTATGAACATCATCCCAAAATGCGCAATTTATTAACAGTAATAATAACTTGAGCTGTAATCCATACCAGATTACAGCCTGCATGTTAATTATGCTATCACATTTCACTACAGGCCACATAATGTTTCTCAAGATTTAACAGGCAAAAAAACAAAAAGGAAAAAAAGTGGAAATTCACACTGTTGCAATGTATTATGAGCCTCAGGCTTGTAAATGCCTCTCGTCTCATGCGCTTAACACAGCAAACAAGAAATGAGTATTAAATGTGCTGTATGCCCCCAAACCTAAACAGCCAGTCTCATCGTTTTGTAATCAATTATGCAAATGTAGTAGTCCCCAAATGCAGCAGAAAAAAAATTATCACGCCAGGAGTGATATGCCCTGCATGAAAACTTCTCAGCATCAATTCACTACAATGCCAGCAAGATGAAAAAAAAAGAGTCCTCTTTCCACATTGACTTGCTAGCATGTGTTTCTGTTGCCTGAAGCCAAGCTAAATGATTACACACTCATACATACACATAAAACACACACACTTGAGCTTAACATTTGCATAAAAACCAGAGAGAGTAAGTGGTGGACGGATAATAGGAAAGAGTAATGTACGTGTATAATAAGACATTGAGAGTGTGTGTGATTTGTATAATTGTACATATGAGGACAGCCATTGCTGTGATGTAGATCCATGCCTTCATGCTTCACTCAAAGAAAAAAAATGTGTTTTATTATCCCTGGTTCAGAATTGGCCTTGCTGTGGAGCAGAAAGGTTGGCAGTGTGGTGATGGAAGGGGGATGAGGGGGGAGATAGGGGAGGCAGTGAGGCAGGCCTGTGTTTGGGTTTAATATGATCGTCTCTGCTACTATCTGGCCGAGTAGCGGAAGCATCAGCCTGCTCTGCAGTCTGAATAATTTATGGGTTCAAGAAGCTGCAGAGCCTGCAGCTCAGCTGATAAATCCCCCACTGATGGTGTCAGACACACAACAAAAAGGCCACAGATCAACATGAACATATGTGCGAGCCAGCATGTGTGTGTGTGTATGTTTGAGCGAGAGAGTGAAAGAGAGGATGAGTGAGTTTTGCATATTTTCAGTATTGTGTACATTTGTCTTTGTGTTTGAGAAGTGAGCATGAGGTTATGCTCACGAGTCAGTGTAGCTTTTACTATTGGTTTCAATATCTTTCATGATGTTCAACAACTCTGTCAGACAAGAACAGGCCTAAATATTGAAAAGTAAACTTTAGTCGGTCAATGTAGGGGCCGTCAATGAGCGACTATGACACTGTTGTCACTAGTTGACGTAGTAGGCGGCTTTCCGACTGACTGAGCATGTTTAATCTGCAAATGTCAGTGAGAAAACTACTCTGATTGACAGTTCAGTTTAACCAACCAGTGTGCAAAAAGAGAAATGTAAAAAGAAAGGGAAAGACTGTAGAATACTATAGTCCATCAGTATATTATCCATGATTTCCCCCAGTTACTGGGGTTTCTCTTTATTTTTTTTTCTATTTTCGACAGTGTCATTTGCAACTTTTTCACAGCAATAATCTCGATTGCAGGTGGCTATATTAGCAAGAGTGGTTTGAAAATTACAGGCAAATGGTGCTTTATCATAACAACTGAACATAACAGTCAGCTCTCATCCCCACAAGCTCTTTGATGTTGGATTTAATTTGATAGGATGTCTCTTGTACCTTCAGATGCACTGAGCGAGCAGCACTCCAACTCTAGGTATAAGCATTCTGCTACTTTGTCATGAACCTTATTCTTAAAAGGATTTCTGTGATGTCCATTGTTTATCGGTCCCTGGTTTTGTATACTTAATGGTTAAGTGTAGTGTTATTCTATTATTATTGTCAACTGTTGGGACTTAACCACGTGGTTCTAACAATAGAGCATGCACGTAAACCAAGCCCAACCTAGTAAATAAAGTAACAAAAAGAAGCTAAAAAAAGAATTCCATTGTTCGAACATTTTTTAAGCCTGTGTTATTCATTTAAGGTTAAAGCTCCCATATTATGAAAAACACGATTTCTATGGTCCCTACATATATAAACGGGTCCTTCCTGAGCCTGCTCCCAGAATGAGGAAAGCAAACAAGTCCTGCATGGTCTCTGCAGCCCACCCACTGGTAAAACGGGGCTCCTACAGGCTGTTCAGACTCAGCTCCTGTCGTTGCGTAATGACAGGAGAGATTTTCATTGGCCGGCCTTATCTGCGCAAAAACACTCCCCCCTCTCCCCGGAGATATCCGAGAGAGGGTTCGTTCATCCCCGAGGTGAAGTTTGGTGTGTCCAGCGGAGTTAGACAGAGTTAGACACACAAATTGCTCTGTTGTTGGTTGTAAAAATCAACATCAGTATATATTCTGTCCAGCTACAGAAGAACAGAAGAGCGTTTCATTTTTAACGACAACGCACCGGCTACGGTTCCTGTAAGTTTGTGTGTGTGTGCTAACCACTTCACATCGGACTGCTTCAGTAACGAGGGTCAGTACAAAGCTGGCTTTGTCTCGACACTGACCCTCGTAAATGGATCAGAAACAACCATACTGGACCCAGCAACTGCACCCGAGCCACAGGTAAGTGTCGCCACGTTTTGATAGTATTTACAGTTGCCGAAGAACTATAAGTTACCTTTACCGTTAGCAGGAGCTAGCATTATCTACATGGTAGCAACTGTATCAACACATACGAACAAACTAACATTATTCAGACACACTAACCATTCTGAAACGTTCTGCTGCAGCCTCAGAGTCTGTGTTTCTTCAGGAGCTTCTCTTTTATGGGTCCGATTCTGGGTCAAACTGGCATGGTTTAATGACAGCATCTCGGTGAGCCATAGCGATACATCCACCGTAAACATTAGCGCCGCTAGCGTAAGCAGCATCCTCTCTTTGAGAGGGACATGTAGCAGGCAAGGCAGGCGTTGACAGAAGGAGCTCATTAGCATTTAAAGGTGCAGGCACAGAAACAGCTGCTCTAAGGAGAGCTCAGCAGAGCTCACTTGAGTGACTTTTAGACAGCTGAAATTCAGGACCATGGATGGGTTTGGGGCAATGCATTTTGAATACAGTGTTGTTGGACCTTTGACAGCTGTGTGAAATTGATGAAAAACAGTATAATATGAGACCTTTAATGATGTGTTTCTAACATGTAACAATACTGTCATCTACCAATCATATATGGTTAATTGTCTATATTAATAAGTATCTAGACTAAATAACAAGGAAATATGTTATAACAATTAGTGGAGGAAATGTTGTAGCATCTTCACTATAGCAGTAGAAATAGGAATTATTTCCTCTTTGTTTCATTTAGACCCAGTCGTTGTTCTGTGTATCTTTTGTAGTGAAACACAAAGAACAAATTAATCGAGAAGTCACACTTTTGGATATTTGACTGATAATGCAATAGATAATTTCATTTTTCCTCTTTGGAGGTGGTCACTAAAGCCTGATGAAATTAAAGTATCATGCGTGGAGCAATGAGGACACTGTAAACTTCTTGAAATTAATTTTAAACAATCCGAAATTACATATTTCTTTACACAAATCTCTCTCATCTCATCTCATTATCAACCACTTTTTCCGTAAGGGTCGCGGGATGTAACCGCTTTATCCCCCTTTTTCAAGGGGTCGTGGGGGTTACTGGAGCCAACCCTAGTTGTCTCTCTGGGCGAAGGCAGGGTACACCGACGAGTCGCCAGCTCATCACAGGACCCTTACTGAAGGCAGAGGCCGCCACACAAGGTGCCAACTGCACATCAGGAGCAATTTTGGGGTTCAGTATCTTGCTCAAGAATACTTCAACATGCAGCTCAGCTCCGCCCCAGGGGAGCCGGGATTCGAACCAGCGACCTTCCGATCACTAGTCGACCTGCTCTACCCGCTGAGCTACAGCCTCCCCTTTACACAAATACACATTCATATTTTTTCTCCGCCATTTGAGGTTTGACTAGTACTCTTTTAATTACACCATCTGTGCCTTCCTCCACTACAATAGTGTAATGGCAACCAACTGGAGAAATAATGCTACCAGCTGTTTATCCTGCACCCAAACCATAATATTTGCATAACTGTAATTCATTGAAAAGCCTGTTAGCATGTTTTTGAAATTTGGATAGGCTGCTCTACATTTGGAAAGAAACTTGGCTAATGTGTAACACTAACCCTACCATGTTCAAAATTCATTTATTTGTCATTCTACAACACGGGACTACAACTTGCATTTCATTGTACAGCCCTATTAGTTTCAAGAAAAGGATGATAGTTGAAGTTGAGGTCAGGAATCTCACAGCCTGAGGAAGGAAGCTTCAGTCAGGAGGTATGGCAGTGGATACTAGCCACCTCAGAATAGGTGATGGAACTTGGACTCAAATGGATTTCCGAACTTTTTGTATTTTTGTTTTTTCCGTTCACCATCTTCTAAGGCATCATCATCAAGTTGCAGCGGCCATTGCAAACCAAACACACTCTAAACACGAGCATCAGTAACCCACCTGTCCAGTTTTGGTGCTCTCACACACTATGACGATGTTGTTGCCCCCAGAGATGGTTGGAATGTTGTCATTGACATCCAGAACCTGGATGGTGACTGGGACGTGACTCACCAAACGAGGGTTATCTGAAAATGGACACAAAAGACAGCTTTAAGTGTGCATGTTTTAGTTTGTTTCTTTTTCATCTGTAACAAGGTTGATTTGACTCATTGAGTAGTAGCTGTTTGTTGCTCTGTAAGTTTCACATTATTCACATATTGCAGGTGTGGCCCAAATTGCACCAGTGTGTTTGATTATCACTTGAAATAGAAACCTCTTGGGGCCTGGAGGCATGTACAGTATATGGCTTAACATCAACAGTTCATTATATCCCGTTACTGTGCCATATTTCACTTATAGTATACTGCTGCACAAATGCGTAAGTTTGCATAGGGACGATAGGGACAAGTCACAACCAAAGTTTGGGAAAGACATAGTTGTCCCTACCATTTCCCTATATTTTAATATCACACGTTTTTTTTTTTTTTTACATAATGCATTGAATATAATATTTTTCGCAAACTCATTCGTAGTATTAAGCAATATGTAGAGAACTATTTTTCCGACATGCCCTCTCATCGCTATCTTCAGCGTAACCTGCAAGGCAACATGTTTAGATATGCGGCCATTTGATTGGCTGAAGGGTTTTCACGTTCTCAGCACATGAAGGTATCAAAGCCCCTCTTGTCACCTCTCGTGAAGAAGACGCGCTGTGTGGCAGAGTTGTTGCAAGATAGCTGGACTGACGGTAAGATATCAGGCTGGCTGCTGCAGACTGTGCTGACGTAAATACACCATGAAGTCTTGCCTGTGTTTCTGCTTTGTAGATAGAAAATACCACAGAAAAAGAAAAGAGACATCCGAAGCTATTTCACCACCGAGTAAGTAGTAGCCTAGCTGCTAGGTTGGTGTTAGTTAGCTAACTACCCACACAATGCAAGCCTCCTAGCCTAACATTAACACTCATTCTACTATGGAAAAGTGTTATTAAGGTGCTAGTGTAGTGAACGTAGGCTAGTATTAAAGCTAACTGGCTGTGGGTTTTGTAATGTTTACCAGTCAATTTCAAGACAAGTGGATGCGGTCCCACACAAATGCAAACATGCTAGCTTAGCGTAGTATCACAAGTCTTCTGCTGTGTAAAACATAACTGGTGTTAAGTATAAGTTTCGAGGGTAGTAATAAAGCTAACTGTGTCCCCTCTAGTTTTTCAACCAATGTTAGCAATTACAAGGGTTAAACTAGTGAGTAACTGGCTCGTAACTATGAAT
>OMLP01014483.1:11256-36113 GCA_900302685.1 Spondyliosoma cantharus
ACTGTCTGTGCAGGTACGGCTACGAGCCTGATGGACCCTCTGACGGCCACGAACCCTCCGACTTCTCGTGGCACGAGGAGGAGCAGGCGTCGCTCCGACAGTCGCTCCGCAGCCTCCAGACTCAGTTCGCCGCTGAGCGCGCTCGGAGGGAAGCGTCGGAGCGAGAGGCCGAGCTGCTCGCCGCTGAAAATGAAGCTCTGGAGCAGCAGCTGACAGGGATGGACGCGTGTCGGGTATGTGAAAATGTGACACCTGTCGAAAATCCTACTCAAAGCTAATAGAAGGCAGCATATTGGTAGTGTGACCGCTAACTGTTGCTAAATGTAGCTGCTGTTGGGGCGCCGTTTAGCTCAGTTGGTAGAGCAGGCGTCCCATATACAGAGGCTTTGTCCTCGCTGCAGCGCACCTGGGTTCGACTCCCAGCCTGGGACCCTCCCGTTTCCTGTCAAGTCTTCATCTGCTCTATCAATAAAGCCATAAAGGCCAAAAAATTACTTTAAAAAAAAATAAAAATTAGCTGCTATTAGCTAGTTAGCTCACTTAGCTGTGCAGGTAGCGGCCCCGGATGGGAGGCGCGGGCAGTTTGGCTAGCTGGTTAGCATGCCAACGTCAGTCTTCATCTCTGCAACACAACACATGGAGATCATATCATCAAAACTGTGATTTCTTCACATTCTGGTGATAAT
Organism: Spondyliosoma cantharus; assembly: GCA_900302685.1. Classification (NCBI taxonomy): domain Eukaryota; kingdom Metazoa; phylum Chordata; class Actinopteri; order Spariformes; family Sparidae; genus Spondyliosoma; species Spondyliosoma cantharus. The sequence continues at coordinate 11,943 of OMLP01014483.1, forward strand.
TTCAGTTGATTTTTGTATGTTTTCAAGTAAAATCTTACATATTGCACCTTTAGAATCATGTTGATATACTCAAAAATGTATCAGTTAACTTCTCTAATACACCCCTCTATAAAACTTTGATCTAAAAATAAAACATTTTAAATAAATAAATGAAAGGTTGTTGCTGTCGACTTGTGTTCCTCTAAAATAAAGTCAGGGTGGAATCACAAGGACACTCGACAACACTGACTCATTCTCCTCTCACTTCATCTCTTTTCTAATATATTCTTCTTTCTGCTTCAGGCCAGAGTGGCTGAGCTGGAGCGGGAGGTCGATGAGCTCCGTCAGCTCTGGAAATCAGACTCCTCCACCAGATCCAACAGGCCAGACATCATCCACAGCCTGCTGCCCAACTCGATGTTCCTCCACCCGGAGGAGGAGGGTGAAGGGGGTGGAGCTGCAGCGAGAGGCCCTCGGGTCCTGAAGCGCTGGGACAGCGAGCGGCTGATGAAGGCGTCCCAGATGCCCGACTCTCCTGACAGGATCTACGACCACGAGTGCTCCTGCGTGCGACGAGCCGAGGTGGTGAAGTACCGCGGGATCTCTCTGCTGAACGAGGTCGACGCCCAGTACAGTGCCTTGCAGGTGAAGTACGACGAGCTGCTGCGCCGCTGTCACCAGGGGCAACCGGAGGAGGAGGAGGAGGATGAGCAGAGCCACAAGTCGGTCCAGACTGCGTCCCTCGCCGCCTCTTGTCCCGCTCTGACGGACCTGGAGGACTTTGAGGACGACTTTCACCAGCCGGAGTACAAGGAACTTTTTAGGGAAATTTTCTCGCGTATTCAGAAAACCAAAGAGGACCTGATGGAAAACAGAGAGAGACTCTCAGCTGGGGAAGTGCTGCCTACTTTGCATTAGATAGAGAAAAGAAAAAAGACCTGCTGCAAATTAATTATCGGTCTTCCAGTTAAAGAGCGACTGTTCGGAAAGGCTTAAACAGCAGCACAAGAAGCTAACAAACTCTCCACTTTACTGTATGTTATTTGCCCAGAAATGGTGATCAGCAACGCAAAAAAAAAAAAATGGGGGTTCAGAGATACGAGTGATGCAGGAACAAGAAGGCCAAAACACCACCAGCTCAACACGTGGCTCATATTTTGCACAGAAACACCAGTGCCTGACGCTGCCGTCTTTACTGTACAATCACTCTACCTCACTTTGCACAACCCTGATCGCAGACAGGGGATCATTTCTGGGTTCTTCTCTTCATAAGCTGCATCGGTGACACTTTATTTTACGGGTCCAGTCGTATCCTGTAGTTTCCTACAAAGAAACGGTCACGTTAATGGAATTTCACAGAAGTTCATGGAAAAGACGTAGACATAAAGATGTAATTTGGTAATAATCAGAGAGAAAACGGAGACTGTATTACATTGGTACTATTTCAGTTAATGGCTGGTGTGACCATGCAAAAATCCGACGATATTAGGGCTTAACGATCTTCTTACTTATGACTGATTAATCTGTCAATATTTTTGGATTTGTCAGAAAATCCAAAGTCTTCGTTTGACTGAGCAATGAAACCCAAAACCTTGTTCAGTTTACTGTCATTGAAGACAAAGACAGCCAGGAAATATTCACATTTGAGAAGCTTCAATCATTTCTTTTACTTATTTCTTGCTGAAAATAATGTTACATAAAATGATTCATTGACTAAATTATGATGATGTATTTTGCGTTGATCAGCTGCTCAACTGATTAACAGGTTATTTCAGCTCTAATTGCTGTTGTAATCTAAAAAGTCTTTTACATGAACACAGTATTACACAGGAGTTTTCGATCGGGGTGGGCTAGCTGGATGCTAACCAGATAGCCCCGGCTAGACTTAATGAATATGAGACGAGTACCCACTCTCTTTTCGCTCCGTTTTTGGTCTCCACCACCCCGCGAGGGAAATATCTGGCTCTTTAGCTGCTTAATGCTGCGCTGTGGTCAACAGCCAGTTCCTAACTGTGTCTGTCTTCTGTTTGGTGATGAGCAGGTAGTCTACAGTCGTTTTTTAAAGCTTTTATTCTGAAAAACAAATCAAAAACTATGCTATCAGAGTGAGCTAAAACAGCCGGACAGCCGAACAAGGAGCTGCAGATTCAGGTGATAATTCTTTGTAGGTTCGTCACCATCTGTGACCCTTTTTCACATTGTTTCTACAAGATCAATTTAGGCGTTATTATAAAAATATTGATAACACACTTTTTAAGGAAATCACCTGTAATCAGCCAAAACTTCTCGATCTATTCTCCCTGTAATTAGTCCCAATTATTCTAATAATTCGCAAATCATTTCAGTCATTTGCTGTCTCCAGCTTCTCACATGTGAAGATTCGCTGCTTTTCTTTGTGTTTAATGACAGTAAATGAAGAGTCTTTGTGTTTCGGACCGCTGGTTGGACATGAGAGCCACTTTCGTGACGTATTGTGTTTCACAGTTTTTGGACATTTTATAGAGTAATCGTAAAAAATGAACGTCGTATTAATCGATAATTGAAAATGTAGCAGCTCTTTCCTGGAAACTTAAAAAAAAAAAAATGAGGGAATTTCAGATCCATAAAATAAAATGTGATCGCTTTATCTGCTGTTTGTTTTTGTTTACTGAGCTCTGATGATCCAGTGCGAACCTTTTTTTAATTTATCTTTTCTTTCTTTGCGACTGTATACAAAAAAAGAAAAGTAGCTTTCTTGTCGATGGGTTTTGCCTGCGCCTACAAGGGCAAACGACAGAGTGACTGTCTGACGTCATGTTGGTGACGGAGTTTATGTTATCATTAGAACGAGCCGTTGATTCAAGGTGCTAAAAATGTATAATTGTGACAAAACAATACTTTATTATTGTACGATAGGTTTAGCGGAGTGAATGTCATATTAAAGGGAAGTTTTACCAAAAGACTAACTGTATGTACTGTATGTAGCTCCTGGTGTATTAGCCTGATGAAGCCATAGTTTGATTAGAAGCTTTTCTCTCGCTGCCTGACGTTCACGTGTCCTCGTTAAGCTTCAGACTGTGCACATAGTTCGTAGATGTCTATGAAAATCACGTTGAGAAGCACTTTAGCACATTAGCGCTGCTCTCCTGACACTTTACTTGTCTGTCTTACGTAGTTGATGTGCTTCCTGAATAATCTTGCAGTATGTACGTACGATGTTTTTACCTGTTTCATGATTGGACCTCATGGTTTGAGCCATAAAAACATGAAGCTGAAGCTGAGTTTGTGTCTTTCTTTGCCGAGTCGGCGTGATTTCATCTTATTTTTAGAGACAGTGTGACAGCAACAGTGACGCTCTTTTGAAAACGCATTTTGTCTTCGTCTGATCCAGACGCCCCGCTGAAAATAAAACTGAACAAAGAAGAAACACTGGCAGCTAAAATTAAGAGATGTAACATCCCCGAGACCTCCGGGAAACGCTGGCGCTGCGGCAGGAATAAAGCCGAAAAACTAAATTATAGAATATAAACAAGCAAAAACAACAGAATTTGGAGTTATGTTCAAATGCGTAACTAGTGATTTTGACACGTTAAAGGTACAGTTTACCCCCAAAATCAAAAAGTGGTGGCATCCATAATAACACGGTTTGGATGTTGTCGGGTGGAAAGAAAATAGTTCCTCCATTTTTCCGGTTTTGAGGTGATCTGCCCCTTTAAAGCAGTAACACAGTGGGAAGATTTAGCATGAAAATCTTAATAAAGAAAGAAATTTATAGAGGTTTGAGCTGAAACATACATTTCTTTTGGTTTTCAGAGAGAAATAGATTTGAATGATTATGATCTAATGAATGAGAACTATTGAATCAGTATCAAACTGATTTTCGGGGAGTTTAACAAGAACTTGAGGCAACAATAAAAAAAAGGAATACAGAGCTTTGATTAAAGTTAAAGTGTCCATACAGTTAGTTGTTAATCATTGTGTCACGCACTTACAAGTTCTCAGCCCGCATGAGTTCTTATTGGTTGCAGTGATGAAATAACTTATTTTTATTAGAAAGTACCATCTTAGAATCAAGATATGAGAAAAATTTCACCTAAATAACAAAAGGTATATCTTTGTTTTAATGTCTGTTTTTGGTATATCAGTTATCAAATGGTGGACGCTGAATACATTATAACTATATTATATACACATTATACAAAATATTCCCAAAAAAGTACAGAATTTACATGCAGACACACATTAAACGAGGCAATCAGCCTGGGAACAGGTGAGATTAGATAACCTGCGTGGATATTAACCTCGGTACAAAGCTGCTTCACGTGGTATTAACTGACATCTTACTTAACCCAGTTACTGTAACACAGAGCTAAGAGGTTACATAATCAATAAAGTGTTGCCAAGACTTTATAAGGCGCTGCGAGATATATTCTATAAACATGTTGTGCCTGTTTCTAGTTCAATGAGTCTGCATGACAACAAACCTTTTTAATTTAGGTGTGAAGTCATTTAACCACACATATAAAATGTCAGTAACTAATTCAGTACTATTTTATGACGACAATGACAACACACATCGGACAACTCGACGTTATATGTTTATTGAGCAAAGTAACAAACCAATGAAAACAAAACACGCCCGTCATTATTTCAGGTTGAACCGGTGAACACAATTCACGTCTTCTTCTTCTTCCACTCGAAGGCTTAAAAGTCTTCCAGGTGTTTTTCGATGAGAATCAAAGTGTTGTTGCTCTGCGTGTGAACGGGTGGGAGTCGGGCCTGAACGTCTCGTGAGGCAGAGGCACTTTTAGATGGAGGATCACTACATGACCAGCGTATCCATAGCAACAACTCCCCCCCTCACACAGACACCTCAGATCACGGTCCAGTTCCTCGATGCATCTGCTCCACTTCCATAAATCAGGTTTTTTTTAATGATGAAAATATGACAAGTGAATTCAAAGCCGTCATCTTTTATTGACCATCATTCAAAAATCAGTCTCTCTCTTAAAACAATTCAAACTCGACATTCAGCCAGGAACAAAAACCATTTAATCCACTTTCTCTCTGAGTTTATGTTTCAGTACGCACTCGACTGGAGAATGCAGAGGTGTGGGAGACGCCACACTGAATGTAGCCGTTTCCAGGTCCATCATTGCTGAAAACATGAAGTGGTTTCAGTTGTACAACATGAGCGTGAAGACATTCGGGACTTTCTGTTTGCATCATTTGAGGTTTCCCCTTTTTTTTTTTTTCTTCTTTTTTTTTGGAGTTCGACGACGTCCCTTCAAGTGCTTTAACACGTTTTAATAATGTATCGCCCCGACCTTTCGTTTGTGTTCTTTAGCTGGAGTAAATATTCAGTCGATATTCCTGAACAAAGTCAGATCTGGATGAAAAAATAAATCGTGTTTCTCTCTCTCCACGAAGGCCTTTAAACAACATTTTGCTTAGTTGATGATGATATCTATGATAAAAGTAAAAACAATGTTTTCTCAGGCAAAACTGACAAATCAGGAGTAAAATGAAAGCACTCTGAGCCACGTTTGCTCTCGACAGTAAACACCATCCTGATCCGGTAAAAGTTTAATTCAAAATTAATCAAACGTGAGGTCATAAATCCAGAAATCTACGGATAAACTGTATATATATATCTTCCCGTTCTTCATTTTTTTATATTTTTTCGTCTCAGACACTCCACACTCCAGCTCGTTTCTGTCCTCTGCACTGCGTCAGGGTGCTCGTGTGTTAATGTCAGAAATGCTTTGTTGAAAAAGCTTTGTGTTCTGAGCAGAGCAGATGGCCGACATCTTTGTCCTCAGAGCTGGGCGAGCCGTGATTGGCTCTCATCTGTCTCACTGCCCTCCCACTGGACACCTGGGAGAGGATCTGATTGGCAGCCGGTGACTGCAGGGGGCAGGGCGCTCAGTGTCAGGACTGTATTGTTCCCTTGAGGTACCACATCCCTGCGTGGCTGCTGCAGCACTCCTGGAAAAGGACAGAAGAGCGGTTAGATCAGAGATATTGAATGAAAAGCTTGTGATAACATAAATGTTCAGTCTGAATCATCCATCTCACATTGAGCAGCCGGTCAACGTCGGCCTTACAGACGTCTCCAAACTCCTGGTTCAGCTTAGCTTGCACTATGGTCCTCCTGACCTTGTAGTTCTTGGTGAACAGGTCGTACAGCAGCCGACGGTGCTGCAGGGAGCAAACACAAACACACCGAACAATTAACCGAAAAAAATAAAACGTTTATGTGCTTTGCTTTACCCCCATTTCCAGTTTAAAGCTAACCGTATGCTGGCTGTACTGCTGGGTTATGATATAAGAGTAGTATTGATCTTCACATGGCAACACAAGGAAGTGAATACGTATATTACATAAAATGTGATAACACAAAGGAAAGGCCATCCCAGCTTTGAATTTTCATTATTAGTTTTCGATCTTTACGTGCATTCAAGCGTTGGACAAAATAGGAACATCTTGCAAATATGATCGCAGATCAAAAGTAAAAAACTAAGGCCAAGCTTCACACATTCAGTCGTGGATATTTGAAATTCTAAATCAATACGTGAATGCTGTTCATCTATACGGCGATTCTGGACAACAGTAGTTAATTGTTGAATCTTTTTCCCTGCTTGGACCGAGCCACCAACTCAAAGCATCGTTATTTGACGCCTGGGAATCAGATTCAGGGTTCTGAACGGCTCATCTTAAAAACGCCCCACAAATTATATTCATATATCCAAACTGAGAAAAAAATCAATTTCGGCTAGAAGGTTACTCCTGTAAATTTCTTCCATTTAATCGGATTATTTTTTAAACTAGAGCCCAACAGACACTGGATCTTTGGGGCTGGTAACTATATTGGGGATAAACATATTCGTGCCATTTAAGGCTGAAGAATATCTGCAAAGTGTCAGTCGTTTCCTCCATTTTACATTAAAGAAAGAAATGAGAAAGAGAAAACACACTTGGCGTGCAGCTCTCACGTTGGCTGTGGCAAACAAACAGAATCATGTCCTATTTTTACTGCAGCGAGCCAATCAGAGCCCACACTGAAAGGGCGGTGAGCGCTCTCTGAAATTCATGTGAATCGCTGAAGGCTCTGACGTGTGGGTTTTGTGGCGAGATTCTGCTGCAAACATCTGCGTGTAGACCCGAGACGGGAAGAATGTTCATTAATTGTTTTTTACCTTGTCGAATTCCTCTCCAGTTTCCCACAGACCGAACACCTTCTGTTCATCGGGGGCTGCTGAGCTCTGAGCAGGAAACTGAAGCCAGAGGGAGACGGCGATGTTAGAAACACATTTAAAAGCAGGAGGCTGGCAGCCTGCAGCAAGTCTGAGCAGGAAGTCTCTCAACGTGACCAAAACACACTTTAGCTCAACCATTATTGTGTTAAACAGAGTATGTTACAGACAGGCCCCGCAGGTTTTCTTTTTAAGGCGGAAACACAAAACCTGCTGTGAAAACTGTCAAAGACACGTCGCTGCACATTTGTGATTTCACATTTATTACGTCTTTATAGCTGGATAAAAAAAATTCAAAAATTTGGATTCACACGGGATCTCAGCAGCTGATTGTGTGTTTATAACAAACTTTATAATGCATGTATGATCATGAAAACCTTGATTTAAGAGTGTCATTGCCATTTAATGCAACAGTTAAAGGTCAACTTCACAATTTTACACATCAAAGTGTGTTTACAGGTCTTGGTGAGCACTACTGCATACAGTAATATAAAGCCTTGTGTGGCTCCAGAGGAAGCTGCGTGTAATCTGATGAACTGCCTTCAGTCACTCAGTGTTGTGTAATGTAAGCGGCAGGTTTTGAAAAGATCTAAAAAAAAAACAAATACTGCAGAAATGGAGATGTCACCTTTATATTCCACGTCATTTTCTTCTTCTTTTTTTTTTGTTAAAACCTGGTGCCTAAATTACCCACAATGCAATGCATTCATCAGATTACATGCTCTGGAGCGACAAACGGCTTTAAAGTACTTTGTGAGCTGTAAACACACCTTCGTGTGAAAAATTGGCGGAGTTACCCTTTAACAAATTCATGAAACGTCACATTCCTCTTTGTTATCGTTTGTTAATTTGATCTCTTGTCTGAAAGTCGAGCCAGAAACAGTTGGAGGCCGAGCACTGCTGTGACCAGCAGGACCAACTGAGCGCTCCAAACCAGGATTACCCTCCAGACAGACACAGCACGCCGACCCAAACCTGATCAATGAACTGTCCGATATCAGAAAAATAATGTTCGCAGTGATGTGGAAGACGATTCTAGATCTGCCTGCGTTTCAAACAACAAACCTTCTTACTTCCTTAGTAGTAATGAGCTTTACTTTGAGGCTGATAATCTGTTGCATAACTAAGGTGGCGCCCGGCCTTTCCCTCCCCTACGGCGTTTTAAAATCCTCCAACGTCAAGGATGCAGATGGGCTAAGACATAAGCCAGGGCAGGGCCGGTCCTGGCAGGAGAAACGAGAGCATGTGGCGGACCACGCCACTCCCTGCCCTGTGAGCAAACACCACACCAAGAAACACGGCCAAAGAACACAATGATAACGCATCAGATCTATAAGAAGCCTACAAACAGCTACCTCCAAACACAGCACGCAGGGATCAGGTGGTGGCCGCTGGAACATGAGAACCAGGTTTGCGTCGCTTCAGTGCACAGACTGTTTTACAAGCATACAAAGAGCTCACAAGCAAAACGACCGTTAATGTCGTTATTCTATTCTGTATCAGAAAACTGATATCGGCATTCAAGCTGCCAGAGAGGAAACCCCCGTATTCAGCAGCCACGGGCAGTTTTAACTAGACGAAGATCAGAAGAGAAGCTGCTGAAACAAACCCTCGAGGGATTTTACTCTCAGCGCTTCAAGACACGATGTGCGGGTACAACAGAGAACCGCTCAGTTCTGGTCCTCCCTGAGGTCTGCACCTTTGGTCTGAGACAAGAAATTCAATTAAACCTGTAATGTAATCACAAATAACTACTGATGTTCAGGGGAGAAACTTGCAGTTCATCGAGTCATCCTGCATCAGAGCTCAGGAGCACCAGGAGTAACATCGTCTAATAATACAGCTTCCTTCATCTGCTGATTCTGGAGTGAAAAAGTTGTCAACTGTTTAGTTTGGTCCAACCAGAGGACAAACACTCCAAAGATCTAATATATATGACAAAAGGTCAGCAAATCCTTCCATTTGAAAAGCTGGAATTAGCAATTTTTTATCATTTCTGGTTAAAAAAAAAGACAACAAACAAATGTATCGATTAGCACATCGACATCCTCCTGAAATACTCACAGGCACCATTATCTGTTTGCAGTGGCTGCGCAGTATGGCGTCCTGCAGCATGTGGTCCGAGATGGAGTGGAAGACGTTCCGCCCCACCGGCATGGAGGCCAGGTGGAGGTTAAAGAGCCTCTTAAACTCGTTCAGCGTCACTACAAAATGCTTCCTGAAAGTCTTTAACACAAAGTCCTGCAGCTCCACCGCCGACCTGCTGGGAGACCCTCCGTTGCCGTTGGTGTGATCGAAGGCGGGGGAGGCGGCACTGGGGTAACCGTTGACTGAACCGTTGGGGATGGAGGAGGAGGACGGGGAAGAGGTGTCCATGGGTTCGTCCTCCCTGTCGCTGACAGGTTCCTGTTTGATGTGGACGCGGCTTCCCGTCCGCTTGCCGTCCAGGTCCTTCTGTAGGGACGTCTGGTTTGCTTGGGCTCGTTCGTGAGCCATCTTTAGACGCTGCTCCCCGGTGACGTGAACAGGGTCTGAAAAACAACACGCAGACACATCAGACACGCAGGGTGACTCCTGTTCAGTGTTTCATCTGCAAATGCATTAAGCGAACAGTTCGCCCTCAAATCAATAATACATAGCTTCATCTTAACTGTACAGCTATTTATCTATCTAGATTGTTTAGATGTGAAGTGATGAGTTTTGAAGATAGCGGCCTTAAAGATTTGTCTGCTTTCTCTTGAATATTAACTTATGTAACTCTTGAACTAGATGGCACTCGGCATCGCACATGTGAGGCTACAGAGACGATCTCAGTGGAATCAAGATGTTAGAGCACCGGACAGGTTGAGGTGGTGTTAAACGTCTTCCTTTATATTTATGTATTTTTGACTTTGGGGTGAACTGTCCCTTTCAGATAAAAAATGAAACTCGTCACACACCAGGCTGAGGGGAATTCTTTGGCAAGAAGTCTTCTTTAGAGAAGTTAAAGACCTTTTCCAACCTTAAAAGGAAAGACAAGAAAAACAAGTTGAGATCGACGGGAGCACCCCGATGAGATTCTTCAGCTCGGAGACGTTCCGGGAACCTACTTGCTCTGGATGCCGAGCCACAGCATGTGTTGCCTGTGGGCGATATCTGGGTGTTTCTTAATGAAGTCTACATCAGTAGGCAGCAGGAACTCCCAGCCCCGGTTGACTCGAGGAGCCGCCACATGCTCCAGGAACTCCTTCACGTCCTCTGGAGGAAGCTGACAAGAGGCAGAAGGAAGAGGCTGTTAGTGGCGTTTACCTGGATGAATGGAGCACCTGCGGCCTCGAGGTGAGAGCAGGTTGCTGCTCAGCATCTCAACAACCATGCAAGACTGTGGCGGCACTGAGCAGGTCCCAGGTGAAGGAGCTTTTGTTGCACTTAGCGAAGAGCTCCCTTCGGCTGTTGCTGTCAAAAATAATGAGGTAGCCACCAGATCGCTTTAAAGAGCTTGCTATTCTGAACTGTAGCTGCAGTAAACTGTCATATCAGAAGTACATGTTTGCAATATCACCAACCGCTTCAGCCCGACTCCAGATTTAAAATGAGTTTAATTAGAAAAGGACATCTTGGATTCACTGTCCCGGAAGGAAATTTGTTTTCACAGCCGGGCCACTTTCTTGCAAATATGTTGAACATTTAAGCGACTAATTTACCATGAAAGCAGCATCTGGGGCAAATCACAGAAAATAAAAGCAAATCTACATAAAATAGTTATTTTGGCACAAAGATGCACAATCCAGGAAATGCGATCTGTCGTCGTTACCAAACAGGAACAGGCAAGTCGTTCAGAGATCCTTACTTTGATGATGGATGTGATCTCCTTCCTCATCACGGAGCGCTCCAGAGTGAACCTCCACATCTACAAAAAGGAACAACTGGGTCATGTCGAACACGCGCTAAACACATTATCAGGCTGTGTAATTTGGTGTAATTTAATGAAGGGGAACAAACAGCAGCTCACCACAAAGTCTCGGCCTCGGCAGAGCACTTCAGCGGGGACACCGCTGTGAGGACTGCAGGTGTTTTTAGGATACAGAACATCACTGAGGAAGAAACGCATCACACACTTTAAATCTTCATTTTAAAAACGACAACACTTTTAATCTGACATGTTCCCTTCCTTTAAACCAATCTGCTCCGAGGGCCGTTTGCTCTCACCTCTTCACAACCCAGTTCCCCTGAACCAACAGAGCCACCTGCTGGATGCAGCGCAGCGCCGCGGTTGAGTCCGTGCCGGAGGCGAGGAGGCCCATGAGGTTGGCAAACGGCATCACTTTGACTGCGGACGAGAGGAGACGCAAGATTAATCACTTCGGAGAGAAGAAGTCGAACTGAGCGTTGGTGTAAACAGGATGCAGTTAATGTTCGTGGAAGAAAAAGCAAACTGAACACCGGCCTCTTTGCAAAATAACTGAAGGAAACAGTTAACTGAACTCTGCATTTAAATTGCATATCATATAAATATCCTGTCAAAAGGATTATTTCACTTTATCACAATAAATCAGACGTTATTATTGTTTCCTGATAGAAATCTACGTGAGGGTGAAAACTTGAAAGAAATCACAAAAATCTTTCATGTTTTCAAAATATATCAGCGGTCTACAAGCAGACGCAGCATCCTGTAGAACCTTATAATACAAGTTTATTGTAAAAATAACGCAGCTACATTTTAAAGCACTTTTCAAGCCTTGAAAAAAATTCAAGCATTTTCAAAGATTTCCAGCATTCGTACAAACACTGATTTATGATTCTGGACTGCTGAAATACTTGTTTTATCTTTTCCTTCTCTTACTGTTATCTTTATGCAACAGAGCACCAAGGCAGGAACATACTCGTCCATGAATCTCATTCCGGCTTGAAACATTTCCCACAGTGTGTCTGACTTCCAAACTAATGTTTTGCTGCCCTCGTCTGGCACAAAGTAAAAACCACACAGGTGGACTTTGATACGGATCCGAAGAACGCCGTCCTGCATTTGTCACCAGTTGGCGGCCCCGTTATTTGACAGTTATGTAACTGGTTTGTCTCAACGTTGTTGGCCTACCGTTCTTCATCAGAGTCTTCACTTGGTCTCCCAGCGGTAGAGTGCGGAGCTGAGCCATGGAGAGCACATTACTGGGACCGACGGGCTTCACACTGACGCCAACAGAAAAACACACAGTCAGAGAAAACAATGTTAATGAAGCATATCTGTAATTCTTGTGTTATTTAATAACGTTGGTTTGAAACTTGAGCAACACTCACACTTTTTCCTCTGTGAGAGGAGGCATCAGCATCGCCAGATACTCCCTACAAAAACAAGAGAAGCAAGTTAGGTAGGGAGGTGAGCATGTACAAAGGGAAACATTGGGAATTTCAAGGGCTGGAAGAATTGAACCGACAGTGTGTAGCCCGTTTAAACACACCTCAATATAAGCCATCAAGGTCCAAAACTATAAGGCTACATCTATATGGCAGAATGATCATTTAAAGTGAGTGACTATTTACTACCAGAGAAGAAAATACTGGTTTCGAGTTATCAAAATCAAAAGAATCTGGCTCCAACTAAGAAATAATCTACAGTTCCTGTCTGAGCACTGGGATGTATCCACACGTCAGCCGTTTAAACTCACTTGGGAGTTTTGACCAGTTCAGAGTTCTCTGACGCGTCCACCGACTGACAGAAGAGGTACTGCCTTTCATGCTCCGAGCGCCCATCCTGAATCGAAACAACGGAACAAAGACAAAGCGGATGCTTCATGACGAGATCGACAGGCAAAAATACACTTGATGACCGAAGCTTCCTATAGGCAGTCAAACAACAGAAAGACGACATTATAACTCAGAGGAAAGTACAGCTCCATCACATTTTCCCACAGAGATAAAAACAACGGTTTAAGCATTTATTCTAATGAGCCTTACCTTGACACCGTGGTAGTGTAGGTGAACCCAGGGCTCCTCCGCCTGCTTCTTCTGGAGGAACTCATACGACTGGATCCTCCTCTGCCGAGCCTGCTCCGACTCGGGACGGGCAAACCTCACCTGGGGGGTGGGAACAGAAATGTTCAGAGGTCATAAATCGGTGATAATCGTGAGTTTTGTTTGCAAGCAAGTTTTTTTTATTATACCGTGATGGCTTTGGCCTCCTCCTCAGCTTCATCCTGGGAGGAATCTCCACCTGCAGACACGAGACTCTGGTCAGATAACAGCCCTCACAACTGATCACGTCAGTTGTGACAACATTTCAAGAACAGAGACAACAGAGAAAAAGAGAAAATCCTCAGATTTGAGGAGCTGGAATCAAATAGTTGTGGTTCTGCTTTAAAATTTTGAAACAGCTGAAGAATAATTTTCTATCTACTAATCGGTGCAGCTTTTAAAAGCCTGTCATTATTTCATTATATTTTTAGTAAATATTGGTGAACGAGACTTAAAAATAAAATGTTTATCAACCCATTAATCTCTCACATACATTTAATTTTGAAAAAGGCGTAAATTAAACACACCTTCATTGGCCGCCTCCCTCTCTCTGGTTTTGTTGTCAGCCTTGTCCAGGTAAGAGAAGCTCGGTCTCATCTGGAGGATTCCCGTCAGAGGAGTGACGTGAAGCTCACCTGTCGACATTAACAATAAAACAATCAGAAACAGCAATGACGCAGCCGCGGCCGATTGTGTGTTCACGTGTCATAAAGTTGATCTCATGGACAAATAAATAGCGTAATACTAAAAGAAAAGATAAGAAAGGCAACGCTGATAAAGATTCACGTGGACTCTGAACATCCGAGTGACCTTTGTGTATTTACAAGCGGCAGAAACAAAACACAGTCGCGGTGCTACAGCTGACGACAGAAGCAGGTCAGACCTTTGCGAAACACAGCGGCAGCATATCTGGAGGTGTTGGTGGTGGCCTGGATGGAGGAAAACGACTGCTTATCCATCATTTTCCTGCAGAAGAAAGGAAAGAATGTTAAATAAATGGCTTAAGATTTCGTGAAATATGCTTGTTTGTGTTTGGAATCGATCGTCTCATCAAGCGCATTTCCCCCTACTTTCTAATTTTTATTTTAAAACGATGGTCAGGAATGTTTAAGAAGACTTTCAAAGTTTAATTCCCTTAAAATCGTGAACCAAACACAGCATTGATAAATACTGTTATGACACTGAAGGTTTTTATGTCTATAAAACTAGCAGGTTTTGACTTGAATGTGAACAATTAAAAAGTGCATTAAAAGAACTTCAATTTCTATTCTTGCACGAAATATAAACTGAATCACTTTGAATGAACCATGTGCATTATTATCCATTTTAAAAACCTCCAACGCCTTGATTTAACTAATTTAAGAATATTTTCTTGACGTGCTCCAACTGAACATTGTCATGAGTTTCTGACTTGTCTTGATTGTCCCCATCTCACATTCACACACTTTCAAGGATTTTAAGAGCACCGTGGGAACGCTGCATCGCGGCGAGTAACACCTGGCTCACACCGGCTGATGCACAGTCACGCACAGACGAGGTGAGTGTGAGTGCAGCAGACGTACACAGAGTAGGTGTTGGTTTCATCGTAAGTCGTGCCGTCCACGTTCAGGGCGATCTGCTCTCCTTTGCTGCGACAGTAGTTTGGACTCAACGTGTTGATCGCCATTTCCAACTCCACCTGTATCACGGGTGGTGCAAAAAAAAAACATTACAAAACATCCTCTATGTGATGGACGATCAGATAAGAGGATAATCGTTTCCTACCCGTTGCTGTTTGGGTTTGATCTTGGCTGCTAAGTGGCTGACATCGTCATAGGTCATAGTGGCTGGTCGGACAGGGTACTGTTTCATGAGAAACAATGAAGGTGAGGAGTGAGTGACGCAGGACACCAAGACAAACAGAAACTGCTCACAAACGGACTCATGCTCATCAACACCGAGTAGAATAAAGGAAGAGATCACCTGTAAAAGATACAGTTTATCTGCAAGGCTTTTGGCGAGGTACACATCAATCTGAAAGAAAGAGAAACACCGATCAAAGTTATTCTCCGTCTTCTCAATCGAACCGCCTTTTCTACAAACCCATCGAACAAATTTTAACTTCGGGACCTTCTTAGAGACGTGTGCTTGTTTTTTTATATCGTTTGGAGGTGCTTGTTTGTGACTGGCAGGATTTTGTTCCATGTTATTTAATTCAGTGTTTTTCCTCTTTTAACTGACAGGGAAAAGACAAAACTGATGTTACGAACAGAAATGCCAGCAGATATTGGCCTGTGTCATATATATCGATATTGGGATGTAATTTGTTGATATTGGCAGATATGACAACTTTTTGGTTTTAAAAGAAAACGCTGCATCGGGTGATGTATAATTATTACATTTCAAGTGATGTTTACAGGTCAGTTCATTGATTTTGTCAGACTGTAAAATATCCTGCCTCCATTACGTGTTTTTGTCGAGAGTGTCTGATAACCACATTTGAGGGGTCACTGCAAAAAATGTGCGTATATCGGCCAACAGATCGATGTCAGTATTTTTTTACACCCAAATCTTGGTATCGGTCAGGCTCTAGCGGATATCCTGAGACATGGATTTAAAAGTGGGAGAGTCAGATCAGGCCACCCCACCTGTAATCCACACCCATTGTATTAAACAGTGTCAGATGTCCTCACATGGATATTAGTGAGGCATTTATAAACACTCGGTTATTAAAACAGTTACGGTTGTGCCGCAGCGCTGCAGGGACACCCTGACGTACAAATCTTGTTCTCCAAAACGTAAGAAAACATGTTTGCTTGGTGCAGACGCACACAAACGTCTCATCGTCTTGATTTTAAAGGAGGTGAAAATAAACATTGTGATATAAAACGATCGTTGCCACCAATCAAGAATCACATCGCAATAGAAACACCCGTCAGAAATGATTTAATTCATTTATTTTTTACCATATCTCTGTGTGATCTTTAACAAATGCCTCCTAATGCTTCTTTCATCTATCTCTAAACGCAGTTGAATCTTCAGTCACTGTCTGGCACCGAGCTAATCCATTCTTATCAAAGAATAAAAACTTTACAATCTAGTCTCAAATATACAGGCCCACAGCTGGGCACTGTAGTGTTTGACTAACTTTGCTCAAACAGGAGTAAATACTGCATTTGTCGGGGGATTAACTTTTTGCTGTGGATTAAGACAACGTGTGTATTTCTAGTTCCAAATAAACTGCAGTGTCCGTGTTCAACAGCGGCTCACTGAAGTGTTTTAAAAGACAACAATGAAGGTGTATGCCACAGAATAAGAAGAAGAATGAGCGACACTTCTAATCAGGATGACTTCATTATGGTCGCCCTTATCTTTTAACTTGTGTCTGTGGACAAACCTCTTCTATAATCGGGTCATCATCGTCCCCGCTGGCCATATTGATGTGAGCAGACCGAGGAGGGGAGAGGAGGAGATGAAACAGGAGAGGAGCTGCAGCAGATCTCACAGGTCCAACCTGTACAAAAAAAACAACAAAGAGACTTGTTGGATTAAATGAATTTAACCCACACAGTTAACAAGTGGCTACACCCAGACAGCTCATAAAAGAAAACGGATGACAGGCAGCTGGTGCAGGAACATGAAGCATTGTGATTCAGCAGAATAGGTTGCATCACAATTCATGACAATACCGTGAGGTCGTTTCAGGCTGTCAGCCTTTGGGACATCTGTAGCGGTGGATCAATTTTAAAGTTACCCCATAAAAAAACCCTGAATTTAGTGGACAGGTAGATTATGATCATCCAGTCTGTCAAGTGATACATCCAGGTGAAACTCACATGATGTAAGACAATGTAACCCCCATTACAAAGCTGCTCTACATGCAAATACTATGCAACAGGCGTTATAATCCATAACTAACACTTCAAAAAGACATTTCAGATTATCAAACTTCTCATTACGGATAATTACCCCTAAAAATAAGTCTTCACTTATCTCTGGCTGCGTTAGCTAGCTTCATTAGCAAGCTAGCAACAAACCTTTCAACCACTTGTCACAGGCCTGCGCTACACTGCGGGTTAAATGTCCAGTCAGACACAAAAACATGCAGCTGAAAAATAAATCAGGGTAGAGACAAACCAGCTATGCAGTTCAAGTCCCCGTGAACGAGCGTACAAGCGACGGACATGCAGCTAGCCTGCTGGTGCGCAGCCTAGTCAGGCAAGCTGTCGCCTAGCATTAGCAAGCTAGCACGGCGTGCTAACTTACACATGCCAGTCAAAATAACACACAGTCAGTCACCAGGGCCTGCTTTCACACGCCGTTCCCCCCAAACAGCACCCAGGCTACATTCAGCTCTCACCTGCACACTTCACCGCACAGCTTTAGCTATCTCATCCGTGTGTTAGGAAGTCCAGAAATGTGGTGCGTAGAGGGTCTAACTCCGGCTAACACAGCTGAAGTGTGTCGGTATCATGTTGACTCTGCTCCATACAGACACGTGGGGAGGAGCCCATGCCCATAATGCACAGCGAGGCCGATGTTACTGGTCCCCTCTCATTAATTCTTCAAAGTCATTTTGAATTATGTTCACAGTCGCAGTTGGAGCTGCACGTACTCACGGCTTCATTCATGGTTTGGTGAATACATGTTTTTGCCATTAAGCAAGAAAAGGTATTGGCAGCGGTGGGATTCGAACCCACGCCCCCGAAGAGACTGGAGCCTTAATCCAGCGCCTTAGACCGCTCGGCCACGCTACCTTATGCCTCTATTGTAAATCCATTGAGAATTATTCTTCGACTGTCTGAGTGTATGTTAATTGAAATATCAATTAAGGCCCCAATATAAAAATAAACCAATACAAAAAAGAGATTAAACATCCGGATTCTCACATATTCGCAAAATAGATATAAAAGACAGCAGACAGTGATGGACAATTTTTTAGTTACTTGTACTTTACTTGAGTATTTCCATTTTTTTGCTGCTTTACACTTCTACTCCACTACACGTTTGAGGTAAATATTGTAGTTATAATTTATGGTTACTTTGCAGATTACATGCTGCATCAGAGCCAAAGTAGTGCTTACTTAAATGTATTTATTTTAACGAATCTGATTTAAAAACTGATTCAAATAATCAGAAAAATGCTGATATTGGAAACAATAACTTACCAAGCTGATATTTAGTCAACAATTATATACAGTTTATACACATACCTGCAAATATATGTATAATAATTTACTTTTACTTGTACTTTTGACACTTAAATTCATTTAATGTCGGATACTTGTGATATTTCAACACAATATCTTTACTTTATCTTTACTCAACGTATGACTTTGAGGTGCTTTTTACGATATATGTATGAACAGTTTGTATTCATAACATCAAACCTAGAGTGCAGTCAAGTCTAAATGCTTAATTCAAATTTAACTTAATTATAATAACAATAACTTAATTTGAAAGTTTATATGCATGATGTTGCTTATTAGGTCTGGCAGAATGTTGTAATGACTGTAATCCATGGAGAGACAATATTACAGAGAGTCGAGTACAAGTTCAAAACCAAACATATTTTAATACGACATAAATTAGCAAATACATCTACTTCTAAAATAAAATGGAGATTTAAAAAAATAGCAGGCATTTTGTAATTGGATGGTTGTTTAAAAATTGTTACCTGTTGTTCCCGTTTTTTATTATTGTGTCATGAGTAACAGGCTACAAAATTTTCAAAATAAGAGCTCTGGTATAGTGAGTTGACACAGAGACATGGATGAAGTGTTTCTCTGAGGGCTCCAGGGTCGTTATGAGTAGCTTATTTTTTTATTCACAGTGAATCACCAGGAAAAATAATTCAGTTCATCTCGATGTTAACGTCTCTCACTGGAAGATGAATCAGCTCAGTTACACACCTTTAGCTCTTGTCTACAGGAGGAAAAAAAGACACAGGCAGGAACAGTGACACAATTTTTACCCCAAAAAACAATGCAAACTTTATTTTACAGTTTTTAACTCCAAGCACCTTTAAATACAAACTTTGAACATATGTATGATATTGTTAGGGCAAAGTAAGGAAAACATTTTCTTTGTTTTGATTCTTCGGACTCACTTCATACAATCGCTGAGCTTAAAGTTAACCTGAGACGGGACATTAGAGGAAAGAGGAGTCGGGATGACGGGGTTCAAGAATAGGAAGAGAAGAACAGAAAAAGAGACTTGTAAGCCTGCACACATGCACACATACACACACAGAAAATCCTTGGCAAGTTATTATGCAATAAAAAAAATATGTAAACGGTAACCCATGAAGTTGTATCCTTAGGGTGTTAAAATCAGCTCAGCTATCAGTCACATTAACCCTTCGTGGTCTGTTTTTGACCGAAATGTGGATCCAGTTACTCCTCCATGAGCGCCCAGGCCTCTTCAGCTTTCATGTAGTACTTGTTCGCCAGTCGACCTTTCATGGCCGCCGTGGCAGCTTCTGCTGCTTCTGTAAACAGATCACCTGCAGGGGGGGATGGTATGAGAGGTGAGACAATCATCTGCGTCTATGAATGGATTTTAATGGCAATAAATACAGTTAGAATAAGGTTAGACATATTCTGCATTTGTATTAGTGTCAACAAAACCCAGGAAAAGACCAAAAGCAACAATGAGCTGATCGTGTGCAGCCTCATTTATCTTATTCCTCTGTGCCACAATTCCAAATCCTTCTTTAGTGTTCACTACAGCACCAAATGTGTATTAATCCCCAGCAGAAAGTAGTCCCAAACAAATGCACTATTTACTTATGTAAAATAATAAATACACGTTCTCCAGCGAAGCTTCGGAGCTATAAGGTAGCTATAGAAGGATAAGGAAGGGGTGTATCGAGTCACGTTAGGGATCAACCCAACAGACACTGTGTTACTTTAGACTCAAAAGACAAACAATTATGAGGGTATATACAGGTATCTCAAAGAAGAAGGCAAACTTGGTGCTCTAAATATAAGAAAATGGAAAGAAATATGAAAAATCTTTATCATAGTGGCTAAATGAATAAAAAAGCAACATATTTCGACCACTCTTCTTACATTTCAAGCACCTGGGTTGCCTTCTAAAAATTAAAATAACCTGACAATACATAATTTTTTCGTGGATTACAATAAAATACACTTTAGATACGTTGACTGCGTTGAATTTGGGGATAAATGTTAAAGTGTCCTCACGTGAATGACTTGAAAAAAAAGCTGTCTGACTCGCTCACATACAGTAATACGTTGGATTTCCTGATTTATTTTAAACTGCCACAAGAGGGCGCTCAGTCATTCCTAAATCCTAAACCTGTCCCTGCAGCTGAAACCACAACTTGTTTTGTATACACCCCCAAAAAGCTTCTGTTGAGCCAGCTTGGAGTCTGACCTGCTCTCTGTGGGTTTGCCTCGAGGTCGAAGCCTCCCTCTTGGTACATCTCTGCCGCTCTGGCCAGCAGCAGGTAGCGAGGCTCGTCCTGCGTCCCGTCGTACTCTCCCCCCTCGTCATAGTCCATCATGTTCAACACAGTGTCGTACCAGTGAATGGCTTCCTCCCAGTTCTTCTTTCTGGATGATAAATGAACAATGCACAAACCTTACAGCACCGCAAATAGACCAGTCCTGCTTCCTGCGATAAACAGTTGATAGAAAGCGCTCTAAAGGGCAGTGATATCAAGGCAAGACCTCGACTTTTCACAGCGTCACTGACCTGTCAGCTGGCAGATCGACCCCAGAATCAAAAGCTCTGGCCACAATGATCATGGAAGATCTGTCACCAGCCTCCGCAGCCTGCAGCAGGAGCTTAAAACCTTTCATACGGTTTCCAGCATTATCCTGCAACAATCCCGAACTGTGAGAACACATCCGTACAAAAACAAACTCAGCTGAAGAGAAAATGCTGAACAAAGTGCGTGTTATGTACCTCCAGCTCCATGTCTGGCAGGATGTGATGAGGCAGCTGCAGTAAGCACTGTCCCATGGCCACGATGGCCTCCAGCTCTCCGCACATCGCAGCTCTCTCCAGGTGGAACATGGCCGAGTCCTGATCCCACTGCTCGTCCTTCTCGCAGAAACGGCCCGCTTCGTGGTACCGCACCATCCCCAGGTGGACCTGGGCAGCATGGAGGAGATGTAGGATACGTTCAACATATGAAACTCACTTTGTAAACCAGCTGGATCAGATTTAAGAAGACAAGTTAGAGTCTAAGCAGCCAAAGTAGGAAACACATTCAGACTGTTTAGCTGATTATATTTATGATTTGAGTGTCAGGACTTATCAGACCAAGTCCGACTGATTCTGGACCACGTCGTGTCGACACTAAGTAAAAATCATAAAGTCTTAAATGATTAGATTTGTTCACCCTATGATCCGCTGCTGCCCGTCGCTCTCATCAGGATTACTTTGCTTGTGTATTACGACTGGAATCAGGACCATATCTAATGTTTTACCTTTCCGAGGACTGACTGGCCGATCTTCTTCTGCATCAGAGTGCTGAGTCGCTCCACCTCGGTGGCCACGCAGGAAGGACGGTGGATGTGAGCGCGAGACGAATGGTAGAAGTTCCACTTCTCCTCGGTCAGCTGATAAAGAAAAAATTATTAAAACGCAAAAAGGAGAACTGAAAGGAAGAACGTTACCATCAGCTGTTGGCCGAAATAATCAGGAAGCAAATCATATGGCAAAGGTAAGATCAGGTGCAAGTTGACAATCGCGCTCGGAGTGGTGTACCCATCCAGAAGAGTTGGAGGAGGACACCCCTGTTAGCAGCTCAGTGAATGCAAAATCATGTAAAGCACGGGAACAGAAGCACATGCACATGCACACACACTCATGGTGAGAATCATTAGCAAGATGGTGAAGCTGGTGAAACAGAGGTAGATGGCGTTTCACTTCCAAATGTCAATCTATAATTTCTTTGCATTTTCAGACTGCTTTCACCCACTCGACAGATAAAAAAGGACGAGTGGACGTGGAAACAGTGGCAGCTTGTGCGATCAGACGCTTGAATCTGAACCTGAGAATCATGCGCGACAAAGCTTTTGTAGCAATAAGGCTGCACAGCACCGACCGGCCTACAAGCCTCCATGCTGAATAATCACCCATTCGCTCTCCGCACTGAATGAATTTAAACTGGCAGAGACTCTTGGAGGAGCAACCATCTTCCTCTAGAGAGGGGGACACAAAGAGGAGGTGGAGCTGAATTAGAAGAGAGGTGAGGAAGGGCTTTGATTGTTGGGAAGAGATGAGGAGAGTTAGAGGAGGGTTATTAGACTGCAGTGATGACGATGATGATCGAGGTGAGGAGGACTGCTGTATCGGTTTGTTTACCCGTCTGACACTGTCGTCATCCGACTCAGAATATTGTCTTTTGTAGTGATGATGGGCCTATGTGACGATACAACAATCATTATCAAACCTACAGTCAGGAGTTGTGACAGTCATAGACGAAATGTTAACAGACTAACGGCTACAGAGAGAAGTCAACATTAAAAATAGTTCAGAATGAATGTGTTTATATTGAGAGTATGCTCACAACATTACTTCTAAATCTGATTTCAACACAAGAACTCACCAACAGATACATAATTCAAACAAGCTGTAACATATCTAACATCTATTTTGCAGCTTAACAAGTGTACTTGGTAAATGTCATGGTAGATCATCTGAGGAATATGTGTATGGACTTCAATGATGAACCATTTCGTCTAGGTGACAGACTGCTAATAAACAAAAACATAAAAAAGAGATCAGCGGATATTCAAACTTGAGTCGAAAGGAAATCTTTACCCCGTCTACGTGGTCATTCAGGTCGCCATCACTCCTCCTCTCGCTGGGGTAGCCACTGTCCCCGCCGCTATCAGATTCCTACAGACAGAAATCAAAACGATTAGTGTTGTAACTCCAAATAAAATTGAAGACTTAAGTCATCCGAGTCTCCATTTTCACCAAATTAGCTCCGGTTCTTGACCAGTTCGGTTCATGATTCTTTGCCGCTATCGAGCAAACCAGCCTGCGTTTTCCTGTTTGTCTTTAGTGGAACTATTGTAATCCAGGTTGAGTCATGAATGGATGAAACATGAATCTGTTAAACTGGGAAGCTACCACTCTGAGTTTGTAACGGCAGTGAAAGGTGTCCCACAGGGTTCAATTCTGGGTCCAGTTCTATTCACTATTTATTTAAAAGTTTGGTAATATACACAAGTGACAAAAAACAACGACTTGGGACCTGAATTCAAACTCTGAGCTCTTGGGACTCGACATGAACCACTTTTATAGAAAGTATATCAGGCTCAATGTGACACAGCATCATTTTTCAGTCGTTGCTCACCTTGTGTTCACCCGTGTTGTTATTGTTGAGTCGTTCATGTTCGTACATCCCAGTAAAAGACAAGCCTGTAAGAAGCAGAAGTAATACATCAGCTTAACTAGAACAAATATACGTTTATACGTGTGCAGTGTTCAGTTTAACGTACCCATAGGGGACTTGGATCCAGGTGCACCTAGAGGGGAGCAGGGGAAGATGAGAGGGGAGCAGGGAACCGAGTCCACGTCGCTCATGCTCTCGTCTGCAGAGGACGTCTCAGACAAGCGGGACAACAGTGGAGGGGCCCGGCTTCCCGACATAGTCCGGACACGAGGAGAACCGCAGGGTTCCTCGCAGCCTCTCAGCACCGTCTGGGCCGACTTCTGAAATACACCATGACGAATCTCTCATGAGGGAAACCGCAACAGAACTGACATTTTCTTTATTATTATTATTCAAAAGTTTAAATTACGAGCAGTTTATTGGTGCAGTCCAGCTGGGACTTCTCTACGGGGGAGAGGTCAAAAGGCGTCAGGCCCATACTCTTGCAGATCTTGTTACACAGGTGGGAGTGGAAGAACAGCGCCATGCCTCGCACACCTGAAGATAGAAGATGTTAAATCATCACGAACCAAACGTCACACGCCATCAGCAGTTTGCCTACAATAAAGC
>OMLP01014484.1:0-23638 GCA_900302685.1 Spondyliosoma cantharus
TCTCACCATCTAGATATATGGTGACATGTGGGCCAAACTGCAGCGAGCTGTGGCCATCTGGAGCGGTTTTGGGATGACCCTGACAGGAGTGCATACATGTGGTGACTACATGTTCAGCGGCCACACTGTGGTCCTCACCATGCTCAACTTCTTTGTCACAGAGTGTGAGTAGTGTCATAGTCAAATTTGTGTAATTTATGTTTACTTTCAGTGGGGATTGGAACCACAAACAAATATACCTATGCCTAAAAATAGAGACCTTTGTTGTAATTGTGTACTTAGATTATCCCGAATATTTCCAACAATGTTTAAACCCAGAAATTGGCTATTGCTATAACGAGCAAACATCAGATGTTGTGTCAAAGAGTGAGGTCAGTGAACGTGACAAAACAAAATGTAAATTAAACAAAAACATTTCCAGTATGTTTACACCACAGGATGTCTGTAAACATTTCTGTCTGAGTGTGGTGGACAGATTTCAATCAGCAATCAAGCATAAAGTCAATAGTAAGAATTTAAGTTTGGAGGTATTTTGTAAACTTCAAACACAATTTGCAGTTTCTGCCCATTTCTTAAATAAGTTGAGTAATGGATCAGCAGTTAACCATCCCTTTCCTGGGTGACTGCATGCCAGGTGGCGTCATAATTCTATGCTGATAGTGAGATTAATAGGTAACCAATGTAAACACCGATGGTTTCATTATTCTGAATCCATTACACTGTAGAATCAACATTGACTTCATTATGGGATGTTGAGGCAGTATAATTTGCTTCAAGACTTTCATAAAGTTCCCCTTTAAATGACACAGTGGTTGCCAGATTTGTCCACATTCAATCATGAAAATCATGAGCAATTATGAGCGCTTATTAAAAACTGTGACAACAGAGGGTTAAAGTCATAAATCATGAGGAAGACACTGATAGAGGAACAAAGAGTGCATCTGTATTTCAACATTGCCCCTTTGTTGCCATCCAGTGTCCTTCACTGGTATTACAAATGAAATGACAATGAGCCTCCCTCATTATGATCTCCTTATTTACCCCAACTATAATATGAAATATGTGTCAAATTCCAACAAGGACACAAAGGAATGTGTCCTCAATTGTTCTTTCTTCTCATTTCACAAACAGACACGCCTCGAAGTTGGAACTTCATTCACACACTATCCTGGGTCCTGAACCTCTTCGGCATCTTCTTCATCCTGGCAGCACACGAACACTACTCCATTGACGTGTTTATAGCGTTCTACATCACCACCAGACTCTTCCTGTACTACCACACTCTGGCCAACACCCGGGCCTACCAGCAGAGCCGACGAGCTCGCATCTGGTTTCCCATGTTCTCCTTCTTTGAGTGCAACGTCAACGGGCCAGTCCCCAACGAGTACTGCTGGCCCTTCTCTAGACCGACTATGATGAGGAGGCTGATTGGATAATGAGCAGCGTCAGCGTTGCTGTCAGACACTTCTTAGCTTGTGTTGTCTCTCTGTCTGCTTTGTCAAGTTGCCAAATGAGGCGGTGTGTGGTACCTTCATCAACAAAGACAACCGATGTCATCCTCTTAGTACATGATGGGATACACAGAGCCATACTTCCTGTTACCGTGGGTGGTTTAAACAATATCCCCAGAACCCTGCATTCATCATTTGAAAAAGTGAACACAGTTGAGATGTCTCTTTTATTAGTTGCTTATTTTTCCTCTTAAAAGATGTCATTTTATGTAGCAATTTTCAGTACCTCACAACTTAAAAACAGTCTTCTGTTACAGGATTTGGTTAGAAGTCACATCAAAAACACTGTCGGGCAGCAGCAGTCTGCCCAAATCCTTGATGGCAGATTCTGGACAAGTTCAGTACCTGATCATTTCAATGTTTGAATGCACATTCTTGACTGAAACTTTTTGTCTTACCTCCCGCTTTGTAATTTATCAAAACTTAACACTAACAACCATGGTTAAAGCAATAGGTAAAGATATACATTTCATCCTCTATTGTTGAACATGTTGAGAAACAGATCTTCTTTTTCATTCCTTGAGACGGCATTTACTTTTTGACAGTGTTACTTAATTTTGACAGAGTAATTCTTGTCTCCTTGAAAAAGATAGAGCTCATCTTTGTTGATGCCTTTTCCCCACCAGACCTAGAAAAGATGCATTCAAGCAAATGTCATTATTAGCCAAAAAACATGGAATCAAAGATATTTTTTTTCCAGTTGTCTTAAGTATAATTCCATTTGCCAATTACTTTGAGTGTTAAGATAGGTTTCTCTATGTAGAAATGTTCCAAATCTTTCATGTTTACTGTTGGGATAGTTGTCGAGTGCTTTTTTTTTTATTTTATTTTTTTTTATCATTATTGTGTAAATGACCAGACTCAAAAGTAGGATTTGAGCTCTCCCTTTCAATAATGCTTCAACATTAACTTGTAGTAATAGTTCTTAAAAAGGACCCTTGAATTTGTATGTATGTGTTTATATTAATTTATTTGCTTTTGTAAATGTCAATAGGTATTTTTATATTTCATATACAGTGTTACAGCAACATGCACATGAAAAAAAAATATGTTTACAGTTGCTTTTAACTATGTATTTGTTTGAAACACAATGTGCTTTTTAATGTGTAACGTTGATTTCAAATTGGCCTCTACATTCCACTGAGTGAAACTTGCCAGTTGTAATTGATTCGGTCATTACGGCATGTTAGAAATACAATTAGTCTAAATGGAATTGACAGTCGACGACACATCCTTTCATTAAGGAACGATGCTGTCGTGTTCATATGTCCCTGCAAAGCCACATTACTTGTTTCATGTCTCGTTGAATCATCTCCATCATTAAAGAGCCGAAATCAAAGACCGGATATGTTGTTTTTTTTCCCTGCTCACTGCACAATCAAATAATAAATGTGGTGAAAATTGTTGAAGGTTATGGTGTATTTAAATCAATGGATATACGTATGTCCTACCAGTGATAATTAGTGTTTATAATAAAATAGTTGGTACATTGAATTTATATTTATTAATATCAGTGTTATATATTTTTTATATTTTGTTCTTAACAAACACTGAGATTTCCTGGTTTTCTTTGTAATAGTATAATAATTTAAGTCACAAAAGAAAACCTAGGCTGACATCAGGCTCAATTTGGTCAAGTTTGACTATAACTGACTGATGCATATGAAAATAATATGAAAAATACTAAAGTATCATATACTTTGAAGTGTTGAATAATAAATAGATAATAGCAATATAGGTTTTTAATTTGTATACATGAGTGATGTATCTATCTTTAATGCTCTTTTAATGCTATATTTTAATATTTCCCTGGCATTGTCATATTTTGTTTATTCATTGTGAGAAGTAGAAGCTAAATAAAACGTTACGCTAACATTAGCTTACCATGGTGATTTAGGCATCTTTCATCTGCCTGTATGCTATTAGCACACATTTGGCATGGAAAATATTGACTTTCGCAGGTGACGCGAATTGCATTTGTTGTTGACAAACCGCAGGACGCGTTCTAAATATTAATGGACAGAGAGTTACAAAATTGTCATCTTGTTACGATTTCACACAGGCACAAAATAAACAGCTATATTTGGGGTCCTTCGGCGCCGAGGTCAGGAGGGTGTTTGTTGCGGTGTCTCCTCCATATCGTCCTACACCGGTTCTTGCTGCCTTACCTGCCGCTTTTCCTCCCTCACAAGTTGACATTAACAACGCCAAGAACAGCGATACTCGGTGAGTAATTGGCCATATAATTACACTCGTCGCTTGTTGTACTTTGTATTAATGTCGGCAAGATGATTATAAAACGTCCCGTTTGCTAGCTAGAAACCGCCCCCTACCACCCTCATGTGTTCAAACTCCTTCATAATACCGGTGACAATGTAAAATGTAATCATTGGCATCATTCACACCTGATTGAGAAGTAAACAATTATAAATTATATGCATCTAATTAATCGAAATCCCTAGAATTTAAGTTTTCATTTTATTCCTCTTTCTATCCAAAATGTTATTTTATAAACAGTCGCTTCAAAAATTAGATTCATGCCGAAATACACATGTATTTTTAATTTATTTTTTTAAAGGAAAAGACGCATTAAATGACATGTTTCTGTTCCTTACTGTAAGCAGACAAGCCTCCAGTATAACCTTGACATTGACGAGACGTGACAACAGAATCTGAGACTAATGGAGACCGTATGACTCAAGAGCTGCAGGTGTCTGACAGTCCAAGTGCTTTAAGACCAGGGACTGCACTTATAGCTAATCAGTAGAGCAAAAGAAGTCTTCCCCACACTGCAATGACACAACTGTAGTGAGGAAATACTGTCTCATCATTATTTTGAATGATGTAACCCTGGTTGTAGTTAAACTGTAAAAGTGCTGCCCTTAGTTTCGAAGGCTTCACCAGTTTACAGACACATATATTCTCACTTTTCTGTGCACATCTACGCAAAATAGAACTGTACAATATTCAAACTATTCTTGTAAACCAGTGTGGACAAGTGCAATAACCAAATAGCAGAAGCTGCAGATTTATGATCAAGGTAAAGTGTGTGGAAAAAACAACATTTACTGAGGTTTTTTGTGAGGCTGCAAAGATGCCTGGACCTAAAAACCTTGTTCGCTAGATGAGGCAAAACATGTTTGATCAGTAAAAAAAAAAATCTTGGCTCATAGTTAATTTATTATCAATTTCACAGACTGCTGGGTGGTTGTTTTTTTTTAGTTTGCTTTTGGTTTCAGTGCAGACAGATATGAAAATGAAAGCTGTGACTCAAAACAGATCATTCCCACTAATGGTGATCATATTGCCATCGCAGCCCTAATGTGCAGTTTTAGTCAACAAGTGCATTTATGCTCCTCTGGAAGTATAATAATGTCCCTTTTTTTCTGACAGGCATAATGGCAGTTCCTCCACAATACGCAGACCTCGGGAAATCAGCAAAGGACATCTTCAATAAGGGATATGGTAACTGGAAGCAAGATAAAAGGCTGTTTTATAAGTGTGTATTTATTGCCTCTCAGAGGACAGGCCGGCTGTTTGAAATGTGCTACCAAACCCAGAAAGTAGTCCCTCACTGTCATTGTCCTTGCAGGTTTTGGACTGGTTAAGCTTGATGTGAAGACAAAGTCTTCAAGTGGAGTGGTGAGTTTAGCTGCTATTATGAATTAACATAATATCAGCATTCAGACATATCTTCCTGTAGTTACTCCATCTCATTTAGGCCTAGTGAACATAAGTACATGGACTTCTCCAACCTATTGTATTGTTTGCTGGTACGATTTATTTCCCCTTTATACACTTCAGGAGTTTAAAACATCTGGCTCGTCCAACGTGGACACCAGCAAGGTCACCGGAGCCCTGGAAACCAAGTACAAGTGGTCCGAATACGGGCTGACGTTCACAGAGAAGTGGACCACAGAAAACACACTTGGAACAGAAGTTTGTGTTGAGGATCAGGTAAACTGAAACTCTGCTATGTAGCTGATTATCCCACTCAAACAGCAATGATAAACTAACTGATGCATTCGTTTTACTCAGATCACCAAAGGGCTGAAACTTACGTTTGACACCACATTTTCACCAAACACTGGGTAAGCTTCAGTTTGGATGTTAATGTCATGACTTGCAATCGTTGCATAGAGAACAAGCTTCTGTCTTCACTGTATTTTCTTTTTTTACTTTCACAGCAAGAAAAGCGGCAAGGTCAAGACTGCTTATAAAAGGGAGTACCTTAATGCCGGTGTCGATGTAGATTTAGATTTCGCCGGCCCTACTATCCACGGAGCAGCTGTGGCCGGCTACGAGGGCTGGCTGGCTGGTTACCAGATGACCTTTGACACAGCTAAGTCCAAGATGACCCAGAGCAACTTTGCAGTCGGTTACAAGACCGGGGACTTCCAGCTTCACACCAATGTGTACGTCTTCAGGATCAATAAGTGTTGTGTCACTCAGGATGAGCAAGTTAGCTCTAGAGCGGTGGCAAGTGGCTTTTTGGACAAATTCAGTGTTTTCTGATCTGACATTTGGACATGTTTCTATTGGCTCTATTATTGTTTTAGCTACTAATGCATGACGAGGTCATTTAGCAGAGACTTTGTGATTGTGGCTTGTGTTCAGGATCTTCACTGTGTCCTTATCCTCTTCAATGTCTTTTAAATTTTAGATCTGAAATATTAATCTTGACTTGAATTTAGTTCTTTAGTAATCTAGCCACACAAATGAATGACATGCTGAAATGTAGGCCTACTAAGTAAGAACACCCTTTAAAATCAAGCAGGCCACAAGACCTCATGCTCAGCTTTGGCGACCCCTAGTGGTAGGGGTCAGGACCCTCAGGTTGGGAACCAGTGCTGTTAAACAACACAAATGACTTCCGAAGAACTCACTGATCTACAGATAATGTGGTATTTATATTGCTCATCTTTTGCCTTTTCCCTCTTTCAGAAATGATGGTGCAGAGTTTGGTGGATCCATTTACCAGAAGGTAAACGACCAACTGGAGACCGCTGTGAATCTGGCCTGGACAGCGGGCAGCAACGGAACTCGCTTTGGAATTGCTGCCAAATACCAGTTAGACTCCAGTGCCGCCATATCAGTAAGTGTCTTTTATTCTTAACATCCCCCAAGGAAGTTATGTTTCCCCTCATGTATGAACACGAGGGGAAACATAACTTCCTTGTTGACGACAGCAAGTATCTCAAAAGTGTGTTGTAACAGTTCAGTAAACTTTTGTTGGGAATTGGGTCATGGGCAGAGGAACAAGTGAATGGTATTTACAAGGATTTTTAACATTTTGAGTGGACATTTTCACTTCTTCTCATAAAGTAGCTATAAGTATATCAGACAACAATTAAAATGCTGTGGAAACATCTTGCAGGGATCATGTCTGTCCCGGTCAAACTGATCACTAATCATGGATGATTATTACATCCAGATGTTTTTATTTTTTCTTTATTTCTGACTCAGATTACCATCCACTTGATGTTTGGATATTTACTACATAAATATAAAGTCATGAAATGCTCTTTACT
The DNA here is from genome assembly GCA_900302685.1 of Spondyliosoma cantharus. Lineage (NCBI taxonomy): Eukaryota > Metazoa > Chordata > Actinopteri > Spariformes > Sparidae > Spondyliosoma > Spondyliosoma cantharus. Next base: position 7,043 of record OMLP01014484.1, read on the forward strand.
GAATTTTTCTGTGCTGTGTTATGTGTGTATGTTGGTCACTGTTGGATCACTGTAAGTGGACTAGCAAATTATTTTCGAAGCATCTGCAGATAAATTGTTCTGTCTTTCCACTGTAAGGTTGTAGTTTGTGTAGCATTGCAGGCAGCACTGTATGTACTCTTTTGAATGCTAGTTTAATGATTTCATGCTCTTTTTTTTTTCCAGGCTAAGGTGAATAACGCCAGCTTGGTAGGAATTGGATACACCCAGACCCTGCGGCCTGGTAAGAGTCGTCTAAGAAACAATCGAAAGCACCTTCAAACACAATGGACCTCTCTTTCAGTAACTTTAAACAAGTATATCTTTTTGTATTTCAGGTATGAAGCTAACCCTCTCTGCACTGGTGGATGGGAAGAACATCAATGCTGGTGGTCACAAACTTGGTCTGGGCCTGGAGTTGGAGGCATGAGGTTCTGCTCTGCTCTGATTCATTAGAAAAATAGGAATATGAGCTGAATCTGAGCGTTCCTGTGTGGTCAGACAGCAACAGATGTTTTAAAGAGATGAAGCCAAAACAAAAAGAAGAAGCCCCAGTTCCCGAGCACTGTTATGATGGAAACTTTTCCACCAGCCTCCTTTCATTGTGGTCACAATAACTAGTCATGTTTCAATCACATGTATTTATTGATCAGTTACTCCTTCTGCCAATTTATCCTCCATCGTGATAGAAAAAAAAACCCTTGGTTGGGTGCACCGTGTTCAGGAATTGTTTCAGAAAACAAAACCTTGTTGTTTGCTGCAGTGTGATAATGTAGAATGTAAATCTGAGCTGTTATTTTGCACAGTAGAATATACTTTTATTTAAACTTTCTCCTTTGTTTTATTTGCACATTCTATTTGTATTTTGGTAGTGACGTTCTGCTTTTGTTGGAAGTTACTTCCAACAAAATACGCTTATCAAGATCGAAGCCGACATATCGGCTGGCCTGCACTTATCTTTCTTAGAGAGGCTTAATTGTGCTGTGTGATGAGTTTGAGACCTCCGCTACCTTAAATACCTGCTTCTAAGTTGCAAGACAATGCTAAATGGATTTTTCCTTTCCTCCATGTGACTTGAATGAAAGAATATGTGAGTGAATCATCCACTTTTCTTCCCGTATTTGAGGACTGTGACACTAATCAAGAAGCAGTTTGTGTGTTGGAGTGTGTCTAACCTTTGCAATAAAGTCCTGAAATCAACCATCATCTTCTCCTGTAACTGAATGAATTAATGATGCACGACAAAAACAAATGGCATGCGATTCCTTTTTAAATTAAATTCAGTATCTTTTATTCAACTGTAAAACTTTGTGATGAATATTTGAATGATTCCATAATAGGCTTGCTATCTTCAAGAAGACATTGCAGTATTCCCTTTTACTACGACTATTAGACACTTGTCCTATAGTTTGAATGCCAGGGTGACCCCATCTCCCACTGTGAGCATGCTCAGGTTGATCCGAGTGTCTCGGAGCAACTTCTTGTTTAGCTTGTCGATGGCCACGGTGTCCTGATCATCAGGGGATGGATTCAAAACCTTTCCACCCCAGAGCACCTGAAGAGAAAAAAAAGAAGACATTTCAGGGATTTAGCTGCTTAGAGTATCCTACCAATAGAAGTCAAAGTTGAATATTTGTCTCCGTTGGAGCCCTTACGTTGTCGATAGCGATGAGACCCCCTTTCCTCACAAGTAACAGACACTTTTCGTAGTAGTTGTCTATGTTAACTTTGTCTGCATCAATGAAGGCGAAGTCAAATGTTTCAGCCTGGCCAGCTGCCATGAGTTCATCTGAAGGAAAGAAGACAACAGAGGGGTAAATTAGACTTCAGGTTATATTCAACTCGTCACCAATTATTGTTGTCACAATACTTCAGGGCATGTTAGGTATGTATTAATAGATAAATGCAAGAAACTACCGTGTGTTAGGCATAACAGCTGCTAAGTTACTAATCATCTGTTTACCTCTGATGTACCTCAGCAGTATAACTAATTAATACAGTTTACAAACTAACTACATCATTTTTACCCATTAAAAAGAATAAATGAAGACATTTCTCCTTTTTGCAAATGTTGATAATCCGATAGTGTCAGACTTTTCGTCAAGGGAAACATAATTTCATGATTTAAAAAACAATAAATGAATAGTTTCAAGCTTCAGAGTAGTTTCTAGAGTAGTAAATCTGTGACAAAAGTGTGGCTAAGTAAAAGTAAATATCTATGTTTAGGATAGGCTACATGTAAAAAAAAAAAAAAAAAAGTAAAGCAGGTGATCTTGGCTTCATAAATTTGTCCTTATGATGTGCTGAACTCTGCAACCTTTGACCTCAGCCTAACCGTCTGTGCTGCAGGTTTAACCTGAAGCTGAGATACAGTGACCTCAAGGTGAAGTACGTGATTTTTACAGGACATGTAAACTGGGTCTGTAGTAAACCACCGCTGCAGGTTTGACTGTAGCTTGTGAGGACACAACAACAGTGCTAAAGATCAGGTTAGTACAGCGTGGTGCACATTTATTACCCTAAACCCCAATGAAGGAAAGATGTTGTGGATGTGAAATTCAATCATTCCCACTGAGATGCATCATTGCAGGAAAGTTAAGGCACAGACAAGCCTTCTGGAAGGACATTGGTAACTTTTGCATCAATAAGTTCAGAAAACAGATATATTACTGTACCCAGGGTCTTCAGTGCTGGCTGTATGCGCAGATCGATTTTATGCTCAACACCAGCCTGTGAACAAAAAAGAAACAATTACATTTTCTCAAGTCAAAGTGCAGCAGATAAACTGTCTGATAACAGATGAGAAAGGATGTAATGCAGCACATTAGGATGTCTTTTGTGAGTTTATTTGCATGCATGACAACATTGTGTATTTGAGTCGGTTTTGTCAACAGGATGTTTTTTTTTTTTTTAACAATAATCCGGTTAAGACTATTTTCTGCATGATGATAAATTTAGATACAGTGATATCAGCTAACTGTAGGTTCACATATTGTACACAAGGTGTGTATTTGACCAATTTCAAAATATTCCAGTCCTCATGAATACAGGAATGTATATGAACATGCATGTAATAGTTTGTTAGTCCAGTATGAGCAGTTCTTTTTAAATACTGTGCGTCTGAAACATTGAGAAGGAAGTGTGCATTTATTGAATTTGACCAATCAGAAACCGGTGTCAATTTAAAATTGCAAACTAGCAGACCCTAACAACTGTGTCGCCAGAACCAGCAGAAGTTTGTCATTTCTGCCTGAGAAAATTGTTGAAATGACAAATAAATCATTGCCATCGTTGGACAACAGACATTGCCAACAGACGCTGAAGTCTGCTCCACATGCAGGTGCACACGCTCGTGCCGCACGTTGCTGTTACCTGTTGTGTGTGAAAATCCTCTGCACTGATCAGCACACGGGGAACAATACAGCAGTATTACACATCATTTAATCAACCCCATGATAACACATTGTCAAACAATAAGACACAGATGCAGGTGGTACCTCTTTCCAGAAAGGTTTGCCGATGTCGGTGTATGTTTCGCTGATGTCACAAGCCACTATAACTCCGTCGTCGGGCAAAACCAGGGCCATGTTCAGAGTGTTGTAGCCTGTGTACACTCCTGCAACGAGAGGGGCACTAAAATCAGCATGATGGATGACAACAGAGAAGGAAAAAATGGATGCTTAACATTAAGTTTTCATACAGGCAGTGTGTTCACTTAGGTCACTGTCAGCTTTCTGAAGCCATCTATTGTCTTAAACGTTAATTGTATTATAGGCCTTCAGTTTACAGAAACAGGAAATGTGCAAATACATGCAAACTCCAGTTTTATCTCGTGTGAATGTAAATGTAAAGATGTAAATGTAAGAAATCTCATACATGTGTCTATATAGTGTTGTGACTCTGTTGTTAAGTCTCTTACCAACTTCTATCGCTTTCTTGGCTTTAATGAGCTTTGCCAGATTGGCCATTAGCTGCGCCTGCTCACAGGCCACCATCATGATTTTCCAGGAGTCTTCCATTGTCCTCTGAAAGCAAAGGGCGGAAATGACATTGTGAAATTACATCTCACGACAGTGAGTGCTTAATTGTGCCAGATACCAGGACACCCCTCACCAGTCGGAGTTTTTTCAGGACCGGATGCTCCCTCATGGAGTGACTGAGGACGTACTGCATCAGCGGGTCGTCCTTTCCCCCGCAGTGACTTTTGGAGATGCTCATTGTAGGAGATTTCTTTTTCCCTGAGGGTGAACATGAAGCATGAAACAATTACAAGGATCTTAAGAGCATGATGATGCCACAGGAACTACCATCCAGGCTATACATCCGTCAGGAAACTGAAGTCTGATCTACTTTATGTACAGTAGTTATTTGATTTAGATAAAACTTAAATGATCTCAGTGGGGAAATGCAATTATTGCACCAGCAGCAACAGATCCAGTTAAAGAAATGAGTGCTGGAGATTGTAAATCAATACAGCTAGACATCTTGGGGGCAATAGAATGAATCAGTCTCATGATGTTTCCTTTAGGTTCTGTTTTTTTTATGTGCACATGTGACCAAATGGTTTCTAATATTGCACCAGTACTTGGACACGTTCCTTTTTTCTTTTCAGAGCGTTTCCTTTGTTTAATAATGAAGGTCAACAGAGACAAGAAGGGAAGGTAAATGAACAAATCAGCATTAGGGGACTTTGTACTGTGCGGCTCTGCCCTGGTTGTTCATCAGCTGAGTAACCATGAGATGGTGAAAATTAATCAGATCCTATTGATAAGAGGAGAAAAGCAAACCTTTTCAGTTCAACTTTTAAGAAAATTACTACATGCAAATATGTTTTCTATACATGTAATACTCTAGTAATGCACATGATTTAATGGTTAACCAGTGTATGATGTATTGTTTGCTGTGAAAAGGGAAAAAAAACAGTCAAACAAGTCAAACAGAGCTACAAAGATGTCACAAATTGTGAAAAATGCTCATCACAATTTCCCACGGACCAATCTAACATAACTTCTTTTTGTCCAACCTACAGCCCAAAATCCAAAGACTCTTCATTTAATTTCACACATGAGCAAAAAACCCATAAAATCCTTCCATTTAAGAAGCTTTAACCGGAAAATAACTACATTTTTGCTTGAAAAATGACTAAAATGATTGAACGATTATGTAAATAGCTAGTGATTCATTTTCCTCCTAACGGATTAAGTGACCAGATGTGCAGCTCTACAGTGCAAAGCAAGACACAATAATGGCCGAACACTACTAAAAATGAATTAGGGATACTGGAACATGAGTGCAAATATGTATGTGCATGGATGTGCAATAAAAGTCAAATGAAATGTGTCGCATTACTTTGAGGGGGGTTGTAGTCTGGTGCTTTCTAACAGGAATGAGTTACAAGGTTTTTAAAACTTTCTGTTCAACACTGTATGTCAAGTAGCCAGGATAAGTGAGGACCTTCTGTTATATCAGGGTGATCGGCCTGATACTCACAAACTAAAAAAATCAGAGTAAACAATCACGTGAAACATTTAAATATCCCAAACTAATTTTGAGTGGTGTACATTATTATCAAACAGACAAAAACCTTGATGAGAATATTTATTGCCAGTTTTTTTCCGGATATGTAAAAATATTTTTCAGTGGTGTGGTTTTATCCGTTTCCTGTGTCCTACCTGTCCAGAACAAGATCCACACTGAAACCTGTACGCCTGTGCAAGTTAGTGATTCTGTGTGACTATATGAATTTTACGGAGGTTGTCTCCCCTGTATAGATCCTGACCATAAAGTCTAGACAGAAGAAAACAAAAGAATTTAAAAAAAAAAGAGAGTCCATGTGACTATTCTGTCACACACACGCACGCACAGCTTACTGTTTACAGGTCAATCTGCTGGAGCAAAGACGTCACAAAGCTTTAAAAAGGGTTTGACACCTTCGCTCTTACCAAAGAAATAACCGGCGACAAACACAACTCCCAGTGTGATGGATCCAGCCAGAGCCTCTCTGGAAATATTACGAAAAGTCATGATTTATCTCTTATACCGCAAGATTAAACCAACTGACCCCGCGCTAAACTCTTCCGCGTTGGCTGAGCCGTCTACCGTAATGCGTAATAGACGCGTCTCTCTCCGCTCCGTTTAAAGCGGTGACAGCGGCGGTGAGAGACGTCTACTGCGTGCACATCGGTACACTGTCCGTTTAAGATTCCGCCCACTGCTCGCATGTGACCGCCATTGTGTTTGGTATCAATTCAACGAGGAAAATTAAAAAAAAACATACAGTGGGGCGACTCCAAACTGAGGCAAATGACACAGAAGACAGTCGACGGACTCAAAGAACAAGCATCGTCACGAGACGTGTTGCAGAGATAAGAGTAGAGACATGAAATAAGAGCAGCAGCGACATGTTTAGAAAGAAAGACAACTCACCAGAGAGGAGCGGGAGATAACAGCCTGCTGCTGCGTCTCGCAGGGCGACTGAGTGGATTCCTGCTTAAACCGAGCCTAAAAACTCGGTCAGTCGTGCAGAAATGATGACGATCATATGACCTGCAGCAGCTCATATGATAGGATTATAAAGCAGACACCCACTGACTCGACCCACTGCTGCCGGGCTGTCTCCCTTATACGGACTATGTCAAAACACAGCCAGTGACACAATGTGTGAGATGTCCAACTGGAAGCTCAAGTGCAGTCACCAGCAAAATCTACTTAAAGGGGCACTATGTGGTTTTGGAGAAGAAATCCACACTCATTTGATTTTTTTGTTATATTTACAATATCAATGAGGTAATAACACAAACTCAGAAATGTTTGTTTTTCCACCATAACTGAATAAACAAGCTGTTCTCGGGGGAAATCAAGGTCCCCAGAACACTGTTTGAAAAGTTGGCAGGGTCTGCCACATGTAAACAATGTGAAACAGGATGAAATTGTGTTTGTTTGTTTATTGTCACAAAACAAAAAGAGTTTGTTTATTATTGTTGTTTATTATATGAAACGTAAAAGCAGCTGAAATGCAGATTATTATTATTATATGGACCTATAGTTTACATTATGATTGTGTCATTGTTACTGTTATTATTACAGATGCATTAACGTGTGCACAGCATTCATCTGAAGTCTGCAGCAGCTGTCAGATTACTGTAGTAGTGACTATGAAGTTGCATAAAAAAGAGCAGTATATACAGCACAGTGAAGGCTGCAGTAAATCTAAAGATTAAAAAGTGTAGTGGCCATTTGTCCCCCCCAAAAATCAACTTTAAATCAAAATTCAAAACGCAAATCAAAGAGCCACTGCTGCACCACTGGCTTGTGTTGTAAGCAGGCAACAGAAAAGAAAAAGAAAAAAACAAAGGAATGCATGCCTCTTCTGCTCTAATAAAAAAACACAAAGGCCTACCCTGGTGCATCATGGTCCTACACCTAACAAAATACTAACTAGACAAAACTAAATATGCCAAACAAGGAAATAATGAAACTAAACAAATAACTAGAAAAACAAAATGCTGTCAAACTCTAAATGAGCTAAATATCTAAAATAATCAAACAGAAAATAAAGATTTCATGAGCAAAAGTAATAACTACAAACAAATAGCTCCAACACCAAGTATGTTTATAAAGTAAGGTGCTCCGATCAGGATTTTTTGGGGCCGATGACTGATTGCTGGAATCAGTATTGTTTGTTGCATTCATTTCTGATAGAAGTGTCTGATAAATAATATATAATATCATCATATAGTATCAATAAAACTTTCCATTGACAAACAGACTGAATTTCTTCACAAAATGATTCTATGAAGTGCATTATGTATGTATGTTTGGTGGCAGGAGGTTGTAGTCTGGTGCTTTCTAACAGGAATGAATTACAAGGAAGTTGTTGTTTTTCAAAACTTTCTGTACAACACTGTATGTCAAGTAGCCAGGATAAGTGAGGACCTTCTGTTATATCAGGGTGATCGGCCTTTGATACAAGCTTAAACTTTAAATGAGTTATTAAAAATGTTATCAGCATTTGATAAAAGTCACTCTGCCACAACAAAAAAACATTGTTATAACTAGATTATGATGCATGTAGATAACATGTAAGACTTTTCTGATCGCGATGAAAATACAAACAAATGAAATGAACAGTAAATAACTTGAAGACATGTAATATGTGTGTTCATACACAGAGGGGCAGTGTTGTCAAGGCTACTGCTGCTATACAGTTTGGCTTCATCGCCAGTAAATACTCATCATGACAGGAGGAAAATAGGTTAGACTGCAGAATAATTTATATTTGTGGTGGACAAACAATCACGTTGTGTATTTAGTGATGAAATTGTTTTTGGCGAGGTGGTGAACTTGAATAACCAGCTGATAAAAATCCTTGAACAACCTTTTAAATGTGTTAATCGTCCCAAACTTTACATATGCCCCCTTAATACAAACTCAGCGTAACATGGATCTATTAATAAAAGCCTCAGGCTTTTGCAATATTGCACTTAAATAAACTCTAAATGAAGAGCATCATTTCTTGAGCTTCTTAAACTTGTTCCATGCACATTTTATTTTAATCCCAACGTAAAAAGTTTACAGGCTTTAATGTGTACATTTAAGTTTATCTAAAGCATTGTGACACATTGAACTCACACTCCCTCAATAGTGTAGTTTTCTATTTTCCTTACATTCTTATTTTTAATGAGTAACTCCACCAACTTTACACATTAAAGTGTATTTACAGGTCTTGTGGAGTACAACTGCATACTGTATAAAAAGTAGTATATGTCCTTGTGTGGCTCCAGAGGAAGCTGCTTGTAATCTGATAAATTGCCTCCAGTGATGTCACTCAGTGGCTATGTTGCATTGTGGGTAATGTAGGTGGCAGGTTTTGAAAAGAAGGATGAGTAGAATTAAAAATGATATGTCTCTCCACAATGAGTCCAACGGTGGACTGCTTTTAAAAAACCTGGGGCACATTACACACACATTACCCACAATGCAACTTAGCCACTGAGTGACACCACTGGAGGACATTTATCGGATTTCACGCAGCCTTTTCTGAAGACATTATACTACTTTTTCATTTACGCCCCAAGACCTGTAAACATAGTGTCATGTGTAAAATTGGTGGTGTTACCCTTTAATCTAGTGACTGTAGTTTCCACTAGAGGGGGGAAATGAGCTTCTCCTTTTTGAATGCTGCACACCAGACAAAAGTGTAATAGTCACGATAATAATTTTTCTTAACAGGGACAGAAAATGTTCATCAAATAGAAACTATGGTAACACATCCAGTATATGTGCCAGCACAGAGAGCTGGCTGAGTGTGTGGAGGGGCACCACTCATCCTCACAGAGAATGACATTTGGAGCAAGTGCTGTTTTGGGGAATGACGCCTCCTTGTACCTGTTTCTACCTGACAGACAGCTTGCTATCTGATGCTCTCTCCTCTCACTGATCTCAAGTTCCCAGGCAGCCCTGGCTGCTGGCCCGGCCACCGCCGCTTCCCTGACAGACTCCGGACAGCAGGGGAGGGGTAGAGTGATCCTCCAGGGGGGGCTGGGACACTTCCAGCTGGGCCGCTGAGGTGTGGAGCTCGCCTCGGGGTAAGCCTCTCATGTGAGTAAACACCATAACAATCCAGCAGAGAGATACCCTCCCCGGGTCGGGGAATTTTCTGGTGTGCCAGAACAATGTCTGACACTGTTGTGATGATTGAATTTTATAGGCCGGTCTGACTCGAGTCCACTGTCTCTGAGATGAAGTGTTTTATGATGCTGGGATGATTAATGTGCTCTGAAATGTGTAGGCCCTCTTTGTATGTGTGATGAGGCAATATTCTGTTTTTATCACACATTGCTGGAAACTTTATGACTCTATTATCTTTCTCTACACAACATTTCAGAGCAACTCGTTCAGATTTAAGTGACCTACTGTATCAACCATCCAAGCCGTTACCCACTACTACACATTATTACTTAGAAAACATGCCCTACAAATTTTTAAATCAGAGCTGAACCCGGCCCGTCAGACTTCTGCCGCTCTCCCAGACAACGAAATGTCATGTAAGTCCGCTCCTCTCTCAACTCTGGAATTTGACTTTGGCAGCAGTCTTTCTCTTTGACTGACAGACGAGCGAGCGATACGACTCCATCAAAAAGTGCAGCCTGACAGCTTGATTTGACAGCCCTCTTCAAACCAAATATACTCTTTGTTCCTGGCACTACATCAACTTGACAAGGAGAAAAGTGGTAAAAAAAAAAAAATAAGACAAGAAAAAAAAAAGATGTAGATATCTTTACTCTGATATAGATTTCCCTCTGAAATAGTAATAGTAAACAAATGTCCACATACACGAAGCTGTCACCCAGTATTTAGCTCTCCCATCATTGTCTGACAAGTGATGACATATTATTTCTTGCCATTTATTCTGTTTTAGGGCTGCAACTAATCCTTTCCAGTACTGATACATCTATTAATTAATGATGGCAGAGGGGGCCAACGAGTAGGTATTAGGCACTATTCGTATCCATAATGAATATAAGATGAAAATAACAATGCAAAGGCAACCAGTCACTTTGACTGTCCCGCCACGCCTTTTGGTGGCCACCCCAAGGCTTTCAGTGGCCCTTCCTGGCCCCCACTAGATTACTAGGGGCGCCACTGTGCATGGATCTCATCTATGCTTCTGGCCATTTTTATGTTGCTTCTTCTTTTCTTTTGGCCCATTAATTCTCCAACTGGGAAACACAGTGGTCAATAAGCTACATACCAGAGACAATAAGTCAGTTAATGGATGGAACTCCATCTATTTTAATATTTCAACCAAAAATGGCCCAAAATAAATCTCCGATTTTGCATCTCAAATGTGGATATTTTCTGGTTTTCCTAGTCCTGTGTGATAGTTCACTCAATCTTTTTGGGTTCCGGCTTTTCTATAGACAAATATAAGACATTTGAAGACATATTTCTGGGCTCTGGGACCCGATTAATCAACAAAATAAGCAATAGATCAAGGAAAATGAGACAATTAAAGTATTTTTAGTTAAAGCCCTAGTTGAGAGATTTGGTACCAGGCAAGTGAAAATACCCAACAGACGTTTCTAGAGCCCAAGGATACATATTCATACACATGTTTTGTCAAAAAAACAGAGATATTCAATTTACAACAATGGAACAAAGTAAACATTTGTTTCATAAATGACAATATGCTAATATTTAGCTTAAAAAAATCCATCAAAACAACTCCTTGCTGGTGCTGTATAGAACATACGATGTGAATAATCTTGTAATAATGTATAATGCAGTGGTGGAACCTTAATGGACACACCAAAGAACTTTGGGAACCAAAGACCTATAGGGTAAACATGACCCCTTTAATAGCCATTAAACAACATCTTGAGTCAATTATTCATCACAGTGAAATGTTTTCCGCCATTAGCGGGGGGCCGACACGAAGTTGTGATCGAGTCGCTAAATATTCTTGTACTTGTGCTGTCACCACTCGAGTGTGTAAATCCTCATCACTGTGATATGCCTCCATTCTGCTCACCCATTTAGCTAATAAAATGCACGGACCTAAATGATTCATGGCAACCATTTACATAATTCATAATTAAATCACAACCCGATGGCTTGGAATTTATTAATAGTGAAAGTGCATGTGCCGCCATCGTGATATACTAATTAATATCTTTAGTTATCATTGGCACATTGCTCACTCGGCTGGGGTCTGGTTATGGGGCAGGAATAATGCAATGCAACAACAAATTATCTGTGCATTTAAGTGGGAATGTCTCGGAGTGATCGCCACAATATGCATTTGCCTGAAAAACTTAATGGGGGAATCTGTTTTATCGGAGTTGTCACATGTTCTGGCTAATCATTTTGAACACTGTAAAGATTAGGGCTAATGCATTTCCATCCTCCAGCTCCAGTGTGAGGCTGCAGGGCATCTCTAATCGCGCTGTACCCTTTTCCCACAGTCCACAAAAACATATGCCGCACGCTCTCAGCAACAACAACAAAAAAGAAAAGCTGGAAACAGCATTTCCTGCAAAGACTATAGATTGTTTATTTTTTTGCTGAAGTGCTGAAACATTTAGTCGAGTTACTGACAGAAAATGAATCAGCAAGTAATTTTTTATGTAAAAATACCAACGACTGGCTGTTTATGGCCTCTAAAATTTACAATCAGCAGTCATTCGCAGGTCACACGACTATGCAGAAAGTATTTATCAACTCCATCTCTGATTAGCTGTGATATGAAGATGACGCCGGGGTGGACGTGCTAATTTTCGGCCCTTTTTCCAGCTATGATGTGAAGTGAAGCTCCAGACGTTGGTGGCGTAACTGCTTTTTTTTCTGGATTGTTGTTGTTGTTGTTTTCTCCGTTTAAGTAGCGCTCGAACATCATTCAGTGAAGTTCATAAAGAGAGATTGAAGCGAAAGATGTTGTGAGTCAGGGAATAAAAAGTAACCACCGTACCATTGGCACTCGCTGCTTTCTGCCTGTTCCCTGTATTCATCCTTGACGTCAAATGCGACACGGTACAAAATGAGAAACAGAAAGGCAAACTTGTCTACTGGCAATGGGAAAGGAGTCAAACCGTCTATTTTTAGCGGGTTAACCCACTTTAAAAAAAAACCACAGACACGCACTTAATTCTGGTGTAAAAATGACTTTAGTTGCAGTTCAGACTGGTTGCACTGCAGCCTGTAGCAGCAAGACGTGACCTCTTAATGACATCCCACGGATTTAAAAACACACGGGTCAGGCTAATGAACTCTTGTCACCAGTCACCTTCCCCCCTTCTCTCATGAGCTAAATGTATTCACAGTCGCGACAGTTAATACGGAACTGAGCATCCACTAACTCCCCCACTCTCCAGTGGACAAACAAAAGGGGTCCTCTTCAGTAATGGTCCCCGAGGCTTCACCACTATCTATTGATCTGCTGTCACCCAATTTCTCCGTGACTTATGCCCTGCTTAATTCCCATTACTGTGCACACTGAGGCCTTATCAGGGGGAACAATAGGCTTGTTGTCACTGAGGGGCAAAAAATATGAGCGCGCCTGTGACAGTGTGAGCGCAAACTCATGACTTCAACTCCTCGAAGCCCTCTCGGTGACCTCTACGCTCCTCGTGTAAGGCCGGCTTCGGAGCACCCGACGTTAGAATACTAAACTCAATCTGGACCGCTTGCAGATGAATCAGAAAATTGGATCTCGCTCGTTTCATAAAAACGAGCCCCCAAAAAACAGAGGGCCGGCTCCTTTGGCCATAAAACTGTCGCTGTGATATGTCTCCAGCGATGATGATTCTCAGTCGCAGCATGCCCCCCTCCTCCTCTCTCCGGCTCTCTTCCACTCGCTAGCTGCTATCTCCTCCTTTCAATTATATGTTTCTCTGCTCTTTTAGACAAAGAGTAATAAAGCTATAAATCGTGTAACCGGCAGAAGGTATGGACATTCTGTCTCTGAACTGCTGTTGAAACTGCCATAAACCACCCACAAAGTCAGAGATAAGGATTTACAGTTATTTAACATCATCCCTGTCCCCTAAATCAAGCTGATAAGAGAATTAAGTGATGGCTATAGGTTCTTTGTCCTCTAGCTATTGATTTTCTTAACAGAGAGGACCAGTGCAATGTTTTTATTGGGCATCCTATTTGCTTTGAGCTCAAGAGTGGAAATGCGGAGCTATTTGCGCCGCACGGATTAATTTATCGGATAACACAGCCTTCTTGTTTAATTCACATTCACAGTGGAGAGAGAATCACAAAATATGACAGAGATATTTTTCCAGAAAAAGAGGTAAATACATATTATATCGATCCCCAGCAGTTGTTTCAGATAGTTACGAGCAATTGGATCTTTTATGGCGACTGTTTTCTGGTATAATGCCGCAATAATGTTCTCCTACATTACAGGCACAAGACGTGAGTATGCCGAATGCATCCAGTCTAAATAGGAATGATTGTTCCTACTCGGGCCTCTCCAGACAAAACACATGACTTGATTTACAGGATGACGTCCATCCATAACAGTAATTGGTATTAATATCAAATGCACGCAAACAATCTCCTTGTTAAAGCGGCCATTGTTGCACCAAACCCTGGAGTATATGTCCCTCTTAGCATATAATGTCCCAGTTTGAACAAAAGACGTGTTTAGCTTAGCGGAAGTTAGTCACTCGCTTCAGCATGAAAACACTTCAGTCAGTGCCTCCGAGACGGGGCGCAGTCGCAGCCGTTCACATTTAATGATTCAATTGCTGTTTTAGCTTCGAGTTCACGACCCCGGAGCTGTGATAAATGTCAAGCGCAACAATGTCTCGCTAACTAGACATGCCACTGCCAGCCAATCATCTCGTTATTGACTGGGGAAAAAGCATAAGGCGCTGTAATGTGAGTCTAAACGTTGCGCCACAGTGGATCTATCTGGGCGACCGTGTGGGCCGGTTGTTCAGTCTGATTCAGTCTCGTCCATTTGGCTCGGAGAAACACTGTCAGCTTCCACGGCGGATCAGCCAACAGGCTTTAAGGCTGATTGTGTGTCAATACTGTCATTAATCAAGGAAATATCAGGGTGAAGGAGCAGATTTTAATTTAGAAGTTAGCTATAGTTCTCATCAGCTGTTAGCTTGTTTTTAGAAATGACATTTATTGAAAGCAGTTAATGTCGTCTGGGTGACATTTCCTTTCACTCGACCTTGGATTGATGTGATGACAGCAATTAATGAATTTAATCCCATGTATTAAAATAGCTCTGCTTGCGTCAGTGCTGAACCAACCTATCCGTCACATAAGGAAAAAAAATGGTGAAACCAAAGCCTTAGTTGTTGATGTTTGTCATTAGTGATGTTTGAGTGGACAGATATGTTGTTGAAATCAGTATGTCTGTTCTTTTTTTCTTCCTGATAGTGACATATGTCACAACATGAAAAGATAATGCAAATCACACACTGAGTAATAACACTGATGTCCAAAGCAGTGAGCTAAGATCTGCTGCTATGGACATAAAACACTAAACACAAGTAAAGTATCAACGTGACACTGTTAAAGTCAATTAATGATAATATAAAAAAACGCTTTCTAGCGTCAAACAGTGTTCTGGGGGCCTTGTTTTCCTCTGAAAACAGCTCTTTTATTCATATATGGAAAAAATAAACATTTCTGAGTTTGTATTAAAATCAAAAATATAAATATATATTAAAAAGAGTTTGAATTTCTTGTCTGAAACTACATAGTCCACTTTTATGACAAAACATTAGAAAAAGATCAGTGAAGAAAATAATTGTTAGTCGCAGCCCTTGTTAGGTTGTGACCAACCGTGAGGATTTGTAGCCCAAATCCATCAACCGTCCTGAAAAGGGTTAACTGACCAAGAACAATTTATATGCCTATTATCAGCTGGCCAAGCATGTAAAAGGTTTCCTGGAGATCTTTTAAAATCTTTTTAAATGCGCTCCTATTTCAGGGTGACCACGTCTCAGCATCCCTTCACAAAGTGCCCTTTGAGATGACCATGGCCAATGGTGGTGCTCTGCCTCATTAGTGAACTGTGGGAACAAAAGGACTCAGAGCCGAGGAGTCCAAAGCCCACATAAATACAGCCGAGCAGGAATTATGCTCAAATGTAAAACTCCCAAACAAATGAGATTGGAAAACTCTCCGGGGCGTCTTCGAAACTTTGCTGCTGTCATCAATCAAGAATATTGCCATGCGAGTCCATACAGGACTTGGACAAACTGCTTCTTTAAGCATTTCTCCGGGAGGCATAAAAGTGTATTTATGGTCACCGCGGGCAGGTATAGAGGAAGATTGGCAAACATGAAAATCAAGTCCTCTCTCGGGTGCCATCTAGCCCCGCTCGGCTGTGTTAAATCATAGATGGAAAGAACAACAGTCTGGTGGCACAACAGTCCAGCCTGACAAAGCACTGCCTTGGGTCTGCGTTTTACATTCTCCTCCACAGCCCGTTATTGGAGTCAATGTTTTGTCTTCATACCTGTTTTCAGCTCTGTAATGAACTTCATCCGTCTTGTTCTGCACATCAGTGACATGTTCCAGTTTAATGTAACCTACAGTTTATCCTATATTACCCGATGCCAAGATTTAAGGCTGCAGAAGATCCTGTTTCTGCACTTAGCTGATGTGGGATTGATTTCCTTTACAGATATATGAATCACTGGGGTCATTACCGAGTCGGACTCTTTCATTAAATTGAGCTATGTCTTCTGCTTCAACACAAGGCCTTCGGAGAGCCCTCCACCAGGAATAATACTGTACCTCCGTGGGCTAAAACCACTTTGAAAAGCAGCAACATGTAAAGTATAGCTTCATTTATCCCACAAATGTAGAACATTGATTCTCTGTGCAGAAAAAAAAACAGGTGACAACACGCTCTTGGAACGTTTTAATAATTCACATGTATGTGGAGCGATTGTAAATATACCGATAAGTAGGATCTGGGTGATGAATGGCGAGGTAAAAATCTTGTAGTTATTCGAATGAGTAATTTCAAGAGTGGTAGAAAATTATAAATACAACGATACATCCGTGTACTCATATAAATGCCAGCGTTCCCTAATG